>JZLH01S0095651.1:41645-55313 GCA_001188425.1 Eucidaris tribuloides | reverse complement strand
CACCAGTACTTAAGGGATGGGGATTCAAGGGTCCTCACATGGTCCAACTGCCCCCCCCCCCCTAGGGGCCTAGGGGCAGGGCCCTTAATGGCCAAAAGTAGTAATTTTCAAACATCTTCTTCTCAGGATCCAGAAATAGTTTAGCCAAGTCAATGTATTTGTAGATACCTCTATATGTGATGAATTATTGTTCCTCGTTACAATTCCCTCGGTAGACCCGTTTGACCCCTGAGGGGGGCAAAAGTTGGGGGTAGGGCCCTATGCAAATAATTCACATTTACATCATTGTCTTTAAAGCATGTTAATGGATTTAGACTAAACTTGGTGGAAATGATCCTTAGGGGGAGGGAATGAGTGTTCATGAAATGGTACACAAGGCCCCCCTGGGAGCCCAGGGGGCAGGGCCCATAAGGGCCAAAACTAGGTAACTTTCTAACCACAAGCTCATTTGTAACCAAACTTTGGGGTCATAGGTCATATGTAGGTCAAAGGTCAAATGGGGTGAAATGATAGAATATACCTGCAATTTTCTCCTGGGGTTGTTATCAGACCATTTGTAAATAACTTTTATGGTAGATGCCCTACATGTATAAAGACCTCAATGTTAAAGTGGGATCAAAGGTCATATAAGTAGGTCTAAGGTCTAATAAGGTAAAATGTTAATGCTAGGTTCACACTGCCGATCTGTCAACTCGATCAGGCCCGATCAGGCCAATATTGGGCCTGGTCGGTCTCGCTCGGCAAGTTAATCGGGGTCAATCTACCTTGATCAGGGTGGTCGATAATGCTCTGGCTCCCTACTCGAATGTTTTTGGCGGTTAAAAATATTCGAGTAGGTAACCAGAACGATGTCGATCAAGGCAGACGGGCACCGATCATGGTAGATTGAGCCCCGATTACCGGCCAAACTGGACCGAAAAGGCCAAAAATTAACTTGATCGGGCCTCATCGAGTTGGCAGATCGGCAGTGTGAACCTAGCTTAACATACTAGAGTGAGACATATTATGGCTATCACCTTGTTTTTATAAAGATGGATGTTAGAATTAAACTTGGGGGAAATCAGCTATATGGCAAAGGGATGCAAAGTTTTTCAACTGGTTCATGTGGCTCCGTTAGTACCCAGATATCAAGCTCGAAGGGCCGTAACTCTGTATAATTGATGTTTTCTCTATGAACACCACAGAGAGTTTGCGAAACCTCAGGTGAGCGTCGTGCCTCCTGGCGTTCTTGTGTCCCTTTATTCCTGAATACAATCAATGAGAACAAGTCCTATATTACAGACACATTAGATTAGATTTAATCATATCTCAAGCTCAAACCTAAGTGATGACATTGTGCGTGGGAGACATGGAAATGTAAAGTATAATCTGCTGTTCAGGGTACTGGGGGGGGGGGGCTCAGTCTTAGTTCTGACTTGGACCCCTCCCCTCATTTACCCCAAAAAATGAAAGATAGATTTCTTTTGCGAGGCAAGAAATCCTGATGAGTTTCAGGGCAGAAGGGCCCCCATGGGAAGGTTCATGAAATTCGCACTGTGGTGACTCCAAATAACCATAAAAATCCCTGCCAGATCTTGTTTGAATTATGTTTGGTTTGTTCTGATTTGCTCACATTTACTCTTTTTCTTTCTCTAGATTTACAAGTCCGTAGGATGGGACCACATGGTGCAGCATGCAGAGAACTGGCTGCCTGTCAAGTATCCTCCCAACTTCATCCCATTCTAGGAACCATTAGGGTCCAATCCAAGACCGTCTGGCCTGGCAGGAGAAAGGACATTAGACTGGAATATCCTCACGAGATGGTATTCTGTTGAATGATATGGTGACGGAGAGATGAGATGGCAAAACACTATGCTTTTACTAAATCAGGACTGGTGGAATACTGGCGACTCCAAGTCCCTCAAAATTGCAGAAATACTGACTTCTGCCATGTTTGTTGTGTGTGTGTGTAGTAGAATAATTGAAGTTGTAGAGTGAAGTACTGAAGTCAGCTCCACATCCTAGCAACTGAGGAGGTTTGTCGGGGAACTATCCGAGGGAAATTTCACCCCATTCCCCAACTTTGGAGGTGCATATTTAAACTTGTCCTGAATATCTTCTAAGCACTCTGTAAGGTGTAACTTTTACTTAAATCTTGTCTAGCGGACTTGTGGAAATTAAAATAACACAGTTGTATATATTATTTTCATTACTGAATGAAATTTCATCCGCTCCCCCCTTTTTGAGGTGCAAATTTTAACTTGTCCTGAATATCTCCTAAGCACTGTGGAAGGTGTAAATCAGACTTGAATCTAGTCTATGAAAGTAAAAGTAGAAATAAGACTTTCACATATTTATATTATCTTGATTACTGCCAGTAAATGAATCATGACCTCACCATCCATTTTCTGAATTGGGGAAAAATTGATATTGTGAGACTGGGGTGAAAGTTGTCTTTAAAAGTTGGCTCAAGGCCAGAATAACAGAAACTAATGTACTGAATAACTCTAGTAAAAATTTACAATTTTTAACATTTTTATTTTTAGGAAAAACATACTTCTTCATAACATTTGATTTTTTTTTATTCTTTAATTTGCTTTGTGCTAGAAATAGTTCCTTTGTTTGTTGCGTGGGGTTTTTACAAACTGGTATTAGTATAATGGTTGGCATATTGTCATGAAAATGTGTAAAATTTCAATAAAACACAATGAAATTCCTTGAATCTGCACCTCACAAGTCAAGTTTGAAACAAAGCAGGGATTAATCTGAATATAGGAAAATGTGAAGCGAAAAGTTAATTGTTTGATAAATCAAATTTTAGATGTGAGTTACATTGGAAGGAAGAGGTTATTTTTCTCTCTGATTTTTGTTAAACAATGCAAGTCACTGTTATGTGTAATTATCATGCACAATTAAGAATTAATTAAATCATCATGGTGTTGCATTTCTTGGTTTGACAACCAAATAGATTCGAGGTGAAAAAACAAAAGAAAAATATTACTTCAGTAAATTTACAGTTACAGGTTGGATCCCATATAGCAAGGTGTATGATGGATAGTGTCCGGTAACAAAGTTGTTAAGATCAAAATATTTTGGCAGAAAGTTTTTTTTTGAGCTAGGTATGAACTGGACTCACAAGGGCACAACGTATGGGTGATGCTATTGCTAATACGTGTTTTCATGTTTCAATCTTATGTTTTAAATTTTTAAAAACCTATTGTTTAAAGGGCAAGTCTTGTACAGTTTGACAGGAATTCTGTCATTTTAATGCCAACAATATGTTGCATACAAATGTTTGGAGATGGCGGTTAATGCTACAATACATAATTTAATTACACAACAAAATAGATAAATAAATGTGACATAGATTGTGGCAAGTATAACGGGTTGTATATACCTAAGTTTGGAATGTTGTAATTTAACATTTTAAAATATTTAATTGTAAATTGATTTGTACATTGATTACAAATGGGATGGGCCTGTGATTCGTGAGTGGCCAATACCTGTATTTAGCTGTGAATCCTCTTATCTCCATCATTTCCAACTCAACAGATTTTTAACATGATTTTCTGATGGATTAAATGGAAGGGTGGAACAGGATCAGATCAGTAGTCACATGAAGTAAGTTTATAATTGTCCATAAATATCTGTGACATGTCGCTGTTAATGTGTACTGTAGAGTACTTTTAACTCTGAATGCATTCATACATAAATTGTTGTGCACCACCTTAATTTGAGATTGTACAGAGTTTGTAGGATTTTTGCAGGGATGGTTGCTTTTAAATCTTTTTATTACATTGTCCTAAAACTGAACAAACAAAGTAATTGTCAGTTGGCAATTAACATACACATTGCATATGTCAACTGTGAATGGATATTTATGTTTATAATTAATTCATGTGTGTCTCTACAAAAGTGCGCAGGGTGTGGAGAATGCATTAAAGGTTAGTGAACAGAAATATTCAAAAAGAAATTTAAAAAATACATGATTAGCGTAAGAAAACATTTCAGCATTAGGATTCATGCTCCCAAGTCATTTTTCTCAAATGGCAACACAAACAGCACATATAATTGTGAATATGCTTTACATGTTAGGAAATTACAAACATTGCCATTTATCATGATGCTGCCTCCAGCTTACTGTATGTTTTTTTGATAATTGTTGTACAAGATTGCTCTTTCGTTGCTAACTCAAGATAGAAAGCAGACAAATTCCCTTTTTTTTTTACCAATGCACTAAAAAAGTTCTGTTCACTTTACTATGAGAAAATTGAGAGTGGGGAAGGGAAAACGGTACGTGAAATAATGACTATTTTAATTCTTTTATTTGAATATTTCTCTTGTATTGCAGAAATCTTCCCTTTTCTCTTGGTTTCTTATTGATTCATTTCCTTTTGAAAAATGTGTATTTTACTTGATTTGTGAAGTGAATGGGATTGATAAATCTTGAATTTCTTGTTATTCGTTTGTTTTAATAACTTTTTCAATTCCTTGAACTGCTTCCTCAGCTGTTGTTTCATGGTATGATTTCCTTTTGGTGATGATCAAGCAATAATTTGGTGTTGTTTTTAAACCATTATTTTATTTTTTAAAAATGAGTGGATGTCCTGGGTGGTGTAAAGGTTTTTTTTTTCTGGTTTTATATTTTAATATGCAGTTGCATTTATACACAAATATCCTTATTCACAAGCGAGATTCCACTAAGACATGTCTAAAAGTAATCTGGAATGTTGCCAACTGTATAGTGTGATGCTATGGGAATATATTTATGGTATACATAACAGATTAACATGAAAACTTACTGTAAGAGAGGGTTTGGAACTTCACAGACAAAATGGGTAAAGCACACATTTGCCAAAGAATGCATAAAAGTATAAAGTATTACTGTTAAGGTGTTCTCACAAGCAAACTCATCTGTATTTTTTCCGGTTCCAGAACAATGAGAGTTAACGGAATTATATGGTGTTACACTCTACCTCAAATGAAATTAACTGCCAGCCTTACACCTAATTATCCCAATGCTACCTGTACTTCATCTGTGACCTGTCACCACAAAAGAATGGTAAAGTCGCAAAATATAAAGACATGAAAAATAAAAACTCAGTAATTAGCATAAAAGATATAAATCTTATGACTTGTTCATACATTGCTTGTTCCATATCTTAGCTATCAGAGTTTAACAGCCCTCAAATGTATAAACTTTACTCAGGTTTATTTTTAGGGTTTTTTTTCTGTGTTTTAAATTTTACAACTTTATATGGGCTTCATCATGATGGGTCACATATATCTACAACCCTGAAAGCTGTGAAGTATAAATACAGAAGTGATAATGATCATTAGCAACAAAAATGTAAATGTGGTATTGGAAATTTCAACCAAGCGTTAGTCAGACATATCATTGCAAGAGTTTTATCAAACAATGCTTTATATAATTAACAGTGAAATACCTCAAATGCTATCTCATTGTTTCAGAATACAGTCTTTAACTTTTTCTCAGGTGCATCTTCCATATCTTTGATGTGTCTGAAGATATCAACTTAAATATCTAAAGGGTTTATAAAAAGATCTCACAGAACATGAGAAACTCAGTAATAAGTTTGATGGGATGAAATGTATATAATGAAAGGAAAGGAGCAAAAAGGAACAAAGGCTATTTAGATTAAGACAATCATTTACATAGTGTCTTCCACAATGAAACCATCATTTAAGTGAGTGAAACATTTACAGAAAAACATTCATGAGGGAAGAGATCCAAGGCAGCTGTAAAGAAATAATCTGGCTGCTTTGTTAGACTTAGAATCCACCCCTCCCCTAAATTGAATCTTCCATTGTGTGATTAAAGCTAGTTGAAATAGTTGACCGTACAATATTGGAGGGGGGGGGGGTTGAAAGAAGAAGCAAATGCACAAAGGACGTTACTTCAGGCCCTTTGTATTTATGGTATATACCTCTAATCTGTCCCCCCAAAAGTTCAGACTGTGACTTTGAAGGAATGATTCATAAGTTGCCAGGGGATTCAAAGTTAAGTCTTGGAGGGACTCGTGAAACTTAAATAGCACTCCTATTAGATGTGGAATTTATACCGTGTATGTATATCTGGTGTGATATTCTTTATCTTTCTTTTGTAGAAAGAGTAGTAGATGATGTGGTAATTTATGTGATGTACTGAGAATACCTCATAGAAATCAATTCAGCAGTGCCTTCTGTTACAGACTAGACTAGGAAATGTCGTTTTTAGAGTCTACAACATACAATACAATTCGCATAGATTTTGTGAAATGCATTCAGCTTCGTGTATCAGTATTTGTGATGTGTGTATCATAACTGGATTTTTTTTTCACCAACAGATTGTAAGGTATTTTGCATGGTGCAAAAAATTAAATAGTTCTTACCCATGATTATCGACTGTAACATTTCTCAAGGTTTAAGTTGTCAAACCTTGTTTTCAGCAAGCAATCAAGACATAATTATGTACAAGTCATTTATCCATTGGGGTGCGAATGTTACTTAATTCCATCAAAACCTCATATTACTTATTGTCTTTGTGTGTTCATCATGTGAAAGCTGTGTTGCTTTCCTGCTTGCTCGATAGGTTGTAACAATGATGATTCCAACTTCTGGCTGTTTCTTCCTTCAAATTCTTTGTATTGAGTAAATGTTATTGAGCTGGTGGAATACAACCGAGTTGTTTAACCCCTTGGAGACTAAGAACAAGATATCTTGGGTTGGGGTCTATGGAGAATGCATATTATATCGAAATCAATTGTCTCCAACGGGTTAAGCTACTCAAGGCAAACCAATGTAGTTGTCCAACAGACCGGAAGGATAAGACATATGACAAGTAAAATCAGTTTAAACAATATGTTTTAGACGAAGAAGATTTGGGTCTGGCAGACCTAGCACAACAGTAACCACACGTAAGGAATTGTAATGTTCCAACTTATTTTGTGGTAGTTTGTTGGACAAGCTTTAGCCACCTGTAGGGCAAGTTATGTTGTCATAGAGCAACATTTTGTGTAAGGAAACACACAATTTGAATGGATTGATGGAATCACAGGTTTAAATTCAGCTGCATTCTATAGATTTTTGTCTTGGTTGACAAATGACCTTAAACAACCACTTGTCATGCATTGTAAACGATTGGAGACTAAGAACGAGATATCTCGGGTGGGGGTCTATGGAGAATACATGTTATATTGCAATCAGGCGTCTTCAACGGAATAACCGTTGTTGCTCACATCATGGTTATGCCTTGAGAAATGATGGCGTTATGTGTGTTGATGCCTGATGGCGTCAAGTTTTGTGCACAAACCTGTTTATCTTTCAATATCCACGTTTGAAAATATCTGTAAATTATTACTGAAATTCGGTCTGTTCTGTTGTATTTGTCTGTGATTATGTAATCAATCATGCTCTGCAACTATGTCTTGGTGCAATATCGGGCAAACTTGTGAATTTATTGAATGCCTGTGATTACCAGTGTACTGTTAGATTAGCATTTCATTTGTGAAAAGTACATGTGTGCAGCACTGCTATTCTTCAAATTATTGACATGACATGGCAAAATGGCAGTAGGTGATAGCTTTCTACTTTTTCCACATAAACTATACTAGGCCTGAGCCTGGGTTAATATATGTAGGGATATACATAGTGATAAGTCCATATGTGAGTCAATTGTTAAAAGTGGAAACTTATTCAATTCAAATGTGTGTCATCCAGATAGATAACTCTGTGGAAAATGTTGTGTAGGATCTTTGTCTGTGATCAACTTGATAGCAGTGTGATTGTATCAAATCAGTTAATGGCAAGTAGGATGGAAGCAACCCGATTGTCTATAGGTTTAGAAAATGAAAAAAAAATACAATGGTTATTATCAATGTAAAAAATGTTGACTGGAAATAGTCTGGAGTACATTCTATGTGTAAAAATTGTTTGTTAGATTTTAACCTATAACCTACCAGTATCTATACCCGCGTGATCTGTCATGGTAGTCTTGAGATATGGAAGTTGAATGAATCATTTTTCTTTTCCAGTTTGTGCAGTAATATTGATGATTTTACTTTATTAAACAGTGCAAATTGAATTGAATCTTACATGCCTTGGTACTGTATCTTATTTCTGTAATGTTAGTATCTAAAGCATGCAAGAGGTGTGATGAATCATGGATCTGGTGGGACAATATCAATGACAGTGACGATGGTGGTGGTGGTGATGATGATGATGATGATGATGATGATGATGATGATGATGATGATGGTGGTGGTGATGTTGATAATGTTGGCGATAGTTGTGGGATGATGTTAGTGATGGTGGTAGTGATGGTGGTGAATGATAGTGGTGATGGACTGATGATGATGATGATGATGATGATGATGACGACGATGATGATAATGGTGGTGGTGGTGGTGGTGGTGGTGATGTTGATAATGTTGGCGATAGTTGTGGGATGATGTTAGTGATGGTGGTAGTGATGGTGGTGAATGATAGTGGTGATGGACTGGTGGTGGTGGTGATGGTGATGGTAATGATGCTGGTGGTGGTGGTGGTGGTGGTGATTGGATGTGATGATGGCAGTGGTAGCAATGGTCATGATGGTTCTAGTGGTGATGATGGTAATGATGATGATTGTAATGATGATAGTAATGGTGGTGTCATACCTGCCAACTGTTCCTATTAAATAGGAATATTCATATTTTTTGGAAAAGAAAAGAGCAATAGTAGAGTATAGAATAAGAAGTACTGAAGTCACATTTTGACGAAATTGAGTTAGTGATTGTTTTGAAGTCGTTACATGCCGGGAAAGTTTTTGACAAAATTTTGGTCAAATTGACCCTTCCCTAGTAGGGGTCAAGGGAGGGGTCAAATTTTTAACTTGGTCTAATTTTTTTCAAAATGTATCTCAAATTACTCGACTAGTTGCAAGGATTAAGAAAATATATAATTTATCATGTATTTTGTGCTTTGTAGATGAGATATGCGGTCACTTCCAGTCAAAGGTCAAATGAGGTCAAATTTAAAACAATGTCCAAATTTGACAAATTGCATATCAAATTATTCGTCTTATGGAGGACATTCCAAAAATATATACAATTAAGTGTTTTTGACATTCATTTATTCGAGAAATGCATTTGTTTTCCTGAGACCCTTGTTTTTAGAAGAAGAAGTACTTAAGTCCACCAAATTGAGTATTGATTATTGGAAATTGGCAATTGTGATAATCCTTTTTTGTTCTATATTCATCTTTTATTGTGTCAATTTACTTCACCAAGTTTGGACGTACAACTCAAACGATTGCGATCTGTAGACAAATTTTAAAACTTTCAGCCTTTGTTTCTCAAAAGTAGTAGAATGTGACTTTACTTTTTCTTATTTTATACTCTTCAATTTTAACCCCTTTGTTCCTATTTTTGTTCAAATTTGTCTGTAGTAATGTATAGGAAATTAGGGAATGTTCCTACTTTTTATTTTTTTAAAATAATTTGTTCCTATATTTCTTGGCTTTCAGGGTTGGCAGGTATGTGGTGTTGATGGTTGTTGGTGATGAAAAGGATGATGGTGATAAGGAGGTGGATGAAGATGATGGTAGTAGTGATGGAGATGATAAAGGTTAAAGACATTAATGATTCTGGCACCAAATAATGCCATTAATTTTCTTGGAGTGGTATTTCAATAATGCAATAATAATGATGATAATATTGATAGTGACACTGATGATGATGATAATATTGATAATGACACTGATGATGATGATAATATTGATAATGACACTGATGATGATAATGAAGGAGATGATGATTATGAATAATAATAATAATAATAATAGTAATAATAATAATGATAATAACGATGATGATAATACACTCATGCTCATAATTATGGAATACTTAACAAACATTTTAGAAGTTGCCATTTTTCCGTGAACGGCATGTCTGGGATTAATATTTTTTCACCCCAGGTGAAACAATTATAATCTACCGGTAAGTATTTCAGGAATTTTGAGCATTTTGTAGCGTCCGACTCGACACTAAAACCTGTGTTTATAAATGGCTGTGTTGTTGTTGTTGTTGTTGACTCACTTGGTGGTTACGCGCATTATTATAACAGACACTATTCTGATGTTAATTTAATGATAAATGACATTAGATCAAAATTCATCAGTTTTCTGTGTTGTTTTTTTAATTATTTTAATTTGATATTTTTTCATGATTTTTTGTGGATTAAAAAAAAATAAATATATAATTGTTTTTGTGCTCAAATGTATTTTAGTTTTTACTTTAGTCATCTCGTGAAATCCAAAAATTGCTTCACATACTGCGTTTTTGTGAAATAAAGTCTTGTCTTGAAAATTTTGGATGATAAAGGAGAAAGAACTTAAATATCAACAAAATATTCCATAATTATGAGCAGGAGTGTAATAGTAATGATAACAATAATAATAATGATGATGATGATAATAATAATAATAATTACTTTTATTATTGTTATTATCATCATTATTATCATTATTATTTCGTACTGCATTTTCCAGTACGAAGAGTTTGTCTGTTATCTTATAAATTCAATATTGTATCAACTGTAATAACCTATGTTGTAAATTACTCATAACAGCATGTTTTTTCTTTTGTTGTATTTTCATATTGGTTTCAAGGAAAAATTGTATCCATTACTATTCATTTGTGTTTTCTTTCATGTCTACAAAATGCAGAAATAAACCAAATCAAATCAGTTATACCAAATCTAATTTCCAAATTAAGCAAAATAGCTATTGTCATCAAAAGAAAATACATGTGGATTCTATTTTGTAATGTTAAGTTTGTTCATGATTTTTGTTTTTCGTATTGTTATCATTGTCATGTAAATATGCGTTATGTGATATATTATGTTGAATTGTCGAAAATGATTATTTCTTTGAATTGTTAATTTGTTGAAAATGCAGAAAATAAATTTCAAATCAAATCAAATCAAATTATTATTTCTTTTTAATAATAATTTTTTTTATTATTAATAATTATTATTATTATTATTATTATCATCATCATCATCATCATCATCATCATCATCATTATCATCATCATCATCATCATCATCATCATCATCATCATCATCATCATCATCATCATCATCATTTCTTTTGATGAATATCATAAAGTGAAATGTATTGGGATACTTTGAAAAATTACTAGAAAGTCATTATTTCAATGTGTTATAAGCATTTATGTTGACATTGAATGTTGGCATTAGTGTTATATTTTTATACTTACTCCAATTAGATTTTTGATAATTTCGTTTCAGAAGCTCAGGAGATTTTGGTAGATTTTTGTCAGTATTGATTACCATACATAAGTAAATGAGGAAGCCATAATGCTCCCATGCGTACTGTGAATATGTCAAATAGAAATGCGGGATAAACAAAATAACATAAAATTTATGTATTGTTAATGGTCCTGCTATATGACCCATTTGTATACAGACACATATTTAGACAAATTGCAACAGTTCAGTGATGAAAACAGTAATTACTGAATGTTATATTACATATTGTTCCTTGTTCCTGGGCTATATTATAGCCCTCATTCACCAGGGAAATGGCAACCAAGTGCAAATAAGAGATAACATCACAAGAGCTCGTGGTCGGAGATTATGCATAAGAGGTCGGAAGTGCGATTTAAATACCCTAGTATGAAGATGATCCCTTACAGTTCAGGTATGTCGGCTTTTTGCAGGTGCGTAAAACTTGTCAACATACGGCTATTGTTATGAAATATATAAGGTTATTCAAGACAGCTCATACAATACGCCAGATGTGCACATAACAAGAATTCTAGCTCCAAATTGCATTTAAATGCTTCCATGTTTCTGCAAAGTTTGACAATTTGTTCACATCCCGGACATGTTTGATTTACATATGTAAACAGATTATAGGAAACAACAAAAGCATTTCGTTCATTGCGCGTGCGTTTGTTTGGTCATATGACTCCAGTATATCCAATCAGCAAGTCTGTTTCTCGGCCACCGCCAAGCTTAGTTTTCCGACATGGGACGTTGACGTGAGGAAGTTTCACCGATTGATTCATTTTTTAATCGGAAAAAAATCTACAAGCTCCAAAATTTATGACATTTGGTGGTAAAACCAATTGTAAGGTGTCAGGTACTTTGTTATTACGCTGATTGTGTCATATTTGTCAAAAACACCGATTTACAACTAAAAATTACTCGCTGGATTTCTCCATAACAACACACGTAAATTATTACCTGCGCAAAATACGTGTCAATGAATGGGACGCCACCATACGTACGGGGAATGCGGTAATGCATGTCGAGTGCACAGTCGATGATCGTGTGCCGAAACGAAACTGTATGGGCGAGACTTCGAATTGTAGATCCATGGCCATGCAGTGAGAACTGCGACAGACAAAAGCCAATGTAGTATTGGCTTTTCTTTTTTATAAAATACAGGTAGACACACCCGCAGATGATGGATTCTGCAGCTAGCCTAACTAGTTTGTGGGTCACTGAAGGTGAGAACCAAACTTATGCCCGATTTCTGATGGTATTTCGTGATGTCGGAAAGTTTTGTTTTGAACAGATCACGTCGTCATAAAAATTAAATGCCTGTCGACGTGTTGGTTGTGCTGTGTCTGTATGTGCATGCATGGATGTGTGTGTGTGCGTGCTGACATGTATGCATGTTTGTGTGTTTGCCTGTCTTTGACTGTGTGTGTCTTCAGTCTATCTAAGTTTGAGTTTTGTGGTTTGAATTGATGTGTGCGATGTGAAAGCAGTGAGCTGAGATGGCGAAGCAACGTTAAAGAATAAAGTTGACGTGCAGTGCGTGCGTGCGATCAAATTCAAAATGTCTTTTTGCTTTCATCCAGTTCATGCCAGTTACGGAAAGATTTTTAACCACATGGCACATGCTGTTTATTTCACAGGTGTAGTATGTAATTCATAGCACAAACTGATGGTACCGTGGAGTGATGGTGATCCTGATTCAAACGACATTTCATGCATGTAACTAACCCCGAGCCGCTGCCACGAAGTGGCAGCGCCCTGAAGACATATGTACGAGTATTGAATGTGATTGATCTTCCGCACACCCTGTGTGAAACCTATGGTGTGCAACTGTTGTTGTTGTTATGTGCTACGTTGCATTGGCACACACGAATGCGTGCGCATCGTGTGGTTGTGATCGCTTCAGTTTGAAACGTTAGTGTCATGGCGGCTGAGTGAAACCGGAACGTCGTGTGGAGAGGTAAATCACGAAAGTATTTTTTTTTTTAGTTTTATTTTAACTTTAATTATAAATAACGTGAATGATGATGATTGTAAGTACCTTATCCAGACTCAGACTGAGTTTGGAAGTATATCTTTATTTTTTGGGAGGTCTAGCGTTGGATGAAATTTGACATATCTGTCGTTACGGGACCAACCAACACAAAGTGTTCGGGTCGGTGCAGCTAGCATGCATGTAACGTAACTTAGTTATGTGTTAATACGTAATGTGTGTAGAGTCTAGATCTAGTTTAAAACTTGTGTCAGATTCTTTGAGTGCACCATACCATGTACAAATATTTTGTTGAAACACAAAAGATTTAAACATGATTCCAGTATTGGGCCCAGTATTCTGTAAGTATTCCCAAAACTAAGCATGCGCAAATAAATTGGCGTGCATGCACGCTTGTGTATTGC
>JZLH01S0095651.1:15684-33818 GCA_001188425.1 Eucidaris tribuloides | reverse complement strand
ATGCTATAAAGTAAAATATAGTCAAATCTTGGGGGTACCCTGTAATCTCGGGGTCCCCCTCCCCCCCCCCCCCCAAGATTTTTCTTCAATTAATTTTTTTTTAAAGGAAAGATATTCAGAATCTGTTATTGGTGTGAATGATATGACCTTTGGGCATAAAGCTTTCAAGTTTCAAATAAAAAAGATCCCCAAAACTAAACTTGGGCTTTAATCAGTGATTTTAGTGTACTTTAAAGTGATAGGCTAACATTGCGGAACTTCAGTTTAAAAAAATTGTCGAACTTTGATACTTTGATATCTGAGCTACATAGTAGTGTTCAAATGGACAAATAAACACCCTAGAATACAAAAGTTTGGAAAGTTACGCTGACAATGGCAAGTTATGCATGAATAAACAAAACTCGGGGCGAGTTTTAATAGCCTAGGTGTACACACAGTAAGTCTATGGGAGGAAATGGGCAAGTGAATCCGGTTAACTTACGATTTTCACTTTTTTAAAGCACTAAATAATCGTTTTGAAATACAATTTTTTCAGGGCTTCATTTTTAGACCTCATCAAAGACACTGTAGCATGGGGAATCATGTGGCTCAGACTTTTTTAACTGTGGTAAATGTTAGCCAATACCTTTAAATTCTCTGCCTGTGTCTGCCCAGTCCTACCTTTATGCATGATGAAACAATTTTTATGCCTCCGCAACGAAGTTGCCGGAGACATCATGTTTTCAGGTTGTCCGTCCGTCTGTCCGTCCGTCCGTTACCGGATCTCGTTACCGCGATAACTTAAGAACCGCTGATCGAATTCTGATGTAACTAAGGAACACAAGTATGATACTTATAGAAAAGGCCACCAATGGAAACTGATTAGATTTGGGAGCTGAACGATCAAAGGTCAAAGGTCACCGCGCCTTAAAACTTACTATCTGATTTGGGCTCGTTACCGCCGATACATAGAGAACGGTCTACTCGGATTTTCTTGTAACTTCGGTGGAGTATGATATTATGAGCTACCATGAACTGCATTAGATTATTTGGCAGCTGAAAAAGAGTCAAAGGTCAAAAGGTCACCGGCCTAAAACATTGTCTATTTGGCTCAGTAACCAGGATAACTTGAGAATGGCTACTTGGATTTTCTTGTACTTGGGTGAAGTATGATATTATGAGGCACCAATAACTGTAATGGCATTTGGTAAGTTTAGAAAGCAAGTACAGGTCATAAAGATATGTCGTTGTGAGGCTCGTTACCGCAATAACATGAAACAGGCTGTCGGATTTTCAATGTTATCGTTGGTGGGAGTATGTATATATGACGCAGCAATGAACCTGATATTAGAGTGTTTGGAGCTGAAAAGGTCGAGAAGGTCAAAGGATTCACGAGGCACTAAATATGTCTGATATATGAGGTAGGGAACAGTGATTATTCCGTATTAGAAAAATTCCTTTTTCCGATTTTCAGAAATCTTAAATTCCGTATTTCAACATGCCCATTGAAAAACGGAATTCCGTCTTCCCCATAGACTTTGTATACCATTGAAAAGTGGACAAATTCGCGTTTACATAAAAATCAAATACAAATCACGAATTTTGTCAGCACGAAATCATGCTACGTATAAGGCCTGATTGACAAAAAAAATTTGTTTTAGCGTTTAAACTTAATTTTAGGTTGCTTACGTTTAGAAGATATTTGATATATTCCACGTTTCCTACTTTACCCTGACTTTCTAGTACATTTTCTCCTCCACATCGCAATCAACGACGAATCACGCTGCTTTAAGTCCCACATAACAATCGCACATTTATCAGCTGCGCGAGCTGTATACTGTGCCAATCAGCAGAGACTGGTAATACATGTTTCGTGCATATCAAATGATGTATATGATAGACACAACACACTGCGCGGTAAATGGATCGCAGTCTAAGGACTGGTGACTCCCACCGCACCAGGTATTGTGCAGTCTTTGTCGTGATGCCACTATTGTCATGCGCAAAATATGACACCATTCAATGGCCGGCCGCGTACTGTGATAGGACCAAAGATCGTAGAGCGCCTGCCGAGCCGCTAGCGGGCTATAGTCTTTGGTAAGACCCGGGCCCGGTACTGTGTATAGACGCCGTTTGTCAGTAGTCGTAGAACAATCGAAGAATGAATTTATTTTTGGAATAAAGTTCGAAATGTTGTCATCAAAGTGTTGTGTGGTGAGTTTGTCGTGCTTAATTGATGATTGAGGAATAGTTTTGCTGTTGAATGTTGATCACTGTGTTGTTCTTGTGTTTGTTGGTTTGTGATCTGTGATGTTTTCTGTTCACTCTGTCAGCGTGGTTCCTGCAGACTCTGCCTGTGTTCGTTTTCGTATGTTCATCTATACGTCGGTATGTCCGATGCCACTGTGCAATCGGCCTGGTTGAGTTGGTGCGTGTTGCAAGTTTTTTTACTTTGTTTAGTTTGTTGTCGTCTTCAGAGCAATTTGTTTGGCTCAATTCTTGTAATTTTCTTTTACAAATTTCGAAGGTTTTCCCTTCGAAATGTGAACATTTGAGGAAAAATACGTTTTCCGTGATTTTCGCGGTTTGAAAAGCCACTTTGCCGGCTTTCGAAGGCTGTTTCGTTGAATTCGTCCGTTTTCCGCGATCGCGGAAAATCACTGTCCCTATTTGGGTTTGTTACAGTGATAACTTGAGAATGGCCTACTTGGATTTTCTTGTAACTTGGGTGAAGTATGTATTATGAGGCACCAAATGAACTGATTAGATTTTGGAGCTCAAAGGTCAAGGTCCACGGGCCTGAAGTATGTCTTATTTGGCTCGTTGCCGCGATTACTTAAAAACGTCTTGTCGGTTTTGATGTAACATGGGTGGAGTATGTATTATGAGGCACCAATGAACTGATTAGATTTTGGAGCTGAAAGGTCAAAGGTCACCGCGGCACATACAAATTCTGATTTGGGCTCGTTACTGCGATAACTTGAGAATGGCTGCTCGGATTTTCTTGTAACTTGGGTGAAGTATGTATTATGAGGCACAAATGAACTGATCAGATTTTGGAGCTCAAAGGTCACCGGGCCTAAAATATGTCTGATTTGGGCTCGTTACCGCAATCACTTGAAAACGTCTTGTCGGATTTTGATGTAACTTGGTCAAAGTATGTATTATGAGGCACCAATGAACTGAATGGATTTTGGAGTTGAAAAGTCAAAGGTCACAGGTCATAAGATATGTCTGATTTGGGCTCGTTACCGCAATAACATGAAAACGGCCTGTCGGATTTTCATGTTACTTGGGTGGAGTATGTATTATGACGCAGCAATGAACTGATTAGGTTTTGGAGCTGAAAGGTCGAAGGTCAAAGGTCACGAGGCCTAAATATGTCTGATTTGGGTTTGTTACAGTGATAACTTGAGTATGACTGGTCCAATTTTGATGTAACTTGGAAGAAGTATCTAATATAAGGCACCAATTTACTGATTCAATTTTGGAGTTGTAAGGTCAGAAGTCAAAGGTCACAAGGCCTCATGTCCGAATTGAGCTCATTTAAGAACTGCTTATTGGATTTTGCTGTTACTTGGTCAAAGGTCACATTGGCTTATTCATCAGATTGGTCTTGCTACCATGGTACATGTAACTTGAAGCTTTTGAAATTACATCAATTGGATGGGAGTGTGGACTGCGGAGGCATGCCCATCGACTGCGCGCAGTCGAACTGCTCTAGTTTTGTCTGCTGTTAAGGGATCAGACAGTAACAAAAGATAATACAAAGTAGGTGCAAGGTCATATGTACAGAACATGTACATGTATGCAACTATGCATTGTACTTAAAATTTGTCTGCATTTATCAGAGTGCAACACTTTAAATTCAATTATTGCATTGTTTGGGAAAAACATCGGCAATCAAACACATTTGGGCATTTCCACAGTAAAAGGGTATACTTTTCAGGAATGTCACTTTATGTCAGTTTATTTTTTTGTTTCCAATGTGCATTTCCCCTCAATGCAATAGGATCTTTTAGAACTCTTTAAGGAGAGATAACTTTGCCCCAAAATTGCATCAAACAGGCAATCTACATGTACAAAATTTTTGGGGAAAAGGAAACAATTTTGGTGAATTATGTATCACTGGGCAAAATTTTATTTACAAACGTATGACGGTCAGTCGGTCAAATTCAAATATTTAATGAAAATCTGGGGGGTTTTTAACTGAATAAGCTGATATTGAGTAGAAGAGATTAGTGCTGGTAGTGGTGGGCTATACAAGGTGAAAAAATGGCAATGTTTCAGATCACAGAGCGGAGTAGCTCATTAGATGCAGCTTGTGCTCCTGAGCATTTTGACACCTTTTTTGAAAAAATTGGTTAAAAATTGAGATGGTGCCACACAAAAAACGATTTTGGCAAAAAGGTCGTTGACCCCTACCCATTTTCGTCAAAAATTTTTTGTGTTGGCTTGTGTGTAACCTATTTGAATGATTTTGGTATCAATTTCTATGTTATTTGGGACAAGAAATTCATTTTTGACAGTCAAAATACAAATAAATGTTGTCTTTGTACTTAAAATTTAATTTTATCAACATTTTGCATGCTCAGCAAGGCAGAAATATCACCCAGCATGGACCGTCTATGCACCAGGCCTAAAAATTCTAGCTATACTGCATTTCAATATTTTGGACAACAAGCAATAAAAACTAGGTCTTCCTCTCACAGAATACAGATACACAATATTACAATTACAATTGTAATCATTTTGCATGTTGCAGTTTGTACATGTACATATTGTACCAAGAACAACTAACTCTGGCAATGGTATATCACAAAATCAACACAGTCCGAAATTGCTAAATTATTGCAAATGCATGGATAGCCTTTTTTTGTTTAATGGTACCAACACGTAGGCCATAGTGCAAAGGCAATGATGCACTCATACACAGATGGCAAGGTGTCTAAAAATATGAACACTGGTCTCTCCTCCATTTTTGCTTCACTGCAATAAAACAAATGATGAATATTTGTATAAATCACCTGTAATCAATGTAATTGTTGAATTTAAAGGCCCAGTAGTTCCTTTTTCCATTAAATTTCAAACAGTTGATATTTTGTTATATTGAAAGACCATCAGAAATATGATTACATGCCATACCTGAACTCTAAACTTGTTTGTTTTAAGAAATACACAGAACAAACTGAATTTATAATTTATGCGAGCACCCGCATAAATTCCCTGAAATACATTTGGAGGAAATACCAATCATATTTTGTTGAATAATTCATCTTGAGACTTTGTGAGCTGTCTTGAGAGCACATAACTTTGTATTCACCTTCATTATTACATGTTTGGCACATTCTATGAGACATCTTCATAATTTTACCAATTGAGCTGGACAGTGGCGCGATAGTGCACGGCAACACCAGTTGACCAATTTTGAAGAAAACAGTTATAATATCGGGTTTTACTCTACCAGTTATATCATTTCAAGGCTCTTTTCAATTTTTTTGTTTTGGATAGACTTTCAGAGCAGATATATTGATATACTGTATGTAGGCCTAAGATATAATGGAAAAATATTTATCAAATATACTGATTCTTCTTATCACCCATAAGGATTATATTGTAGTTGTACATTTTCTCAGTAATGTATGAATGTATGTTGACAAAACTCAACTTGGAATTCTTGGCTTTTCATTCTTCAACAAATGCAGATGCATCTAAATACTTGCAGACCTCATTCGTGAATCTAGGTTACTGGAATGCAATTTAAGCATGCTGCTTGTCATCCTTTTCATGAAGTTTCTGTGCTTGTGGAGGCCAGGAGGTCATGACCTCTGTAAAACTTGCTTGCACATGGCTATTGGACATACAGATACATATTCAACATGTATAGCCCCCAAAGTACAGGAGGTTATTGTACATATATGGGTGGGTAATATACATGTACAGATCTTCCTTATTGAGGATGGGATGGGGTTGGGGGGGGGGGGGTAGGATGAGTGAGAGATGTTTGTTGTAGGTTATTTTTGGAGGCATTTATATTTTCATTTTTTTTTTACTATTATAAATTAAACTACGGCAAAAATTTAACTGTATTTTTTTCCTTTTCTCATCTGTACCCAAAATGTCAATACAAATGGCCAAAATGTATTTTAGACACTAAGAGAGAATGTAATGCAGTTTTAAGTAGTAAAATTGAATTCCTTGTATTAAAAAAACATCAAAATTGACACCAAAATCATTGAAATAGTTAAGTAGAAGCTGAGATATACGATTTTGACAAAAAATGGATGGGCAGTCAACGACCTTTTGCCAAAAATCGTTTTTGGCCGGCACCATCTCAATTTTTCACGCGATTTTTCAAAAAGGTGTCAAAATGTGCTCAGAAGCCACAAGCTGCATCTAATGAGCTACTCCTCTCTGTGATCTGAAACATTGCCATTTTATAGCCACCACTAGTGCTGGCCGACGTTTAGATAATATCAAAATTAGCTGTTGAAAAAAATATCTTGTACACGATAATGATCTCATTATTTCAAAATATCGCCAGAGGCACGATATAGCCAAAAATACCATCGATTATGAAAACCTAATGGGGTAAATGCATGCACTGCAGTGGAAGGGACCAAGAAGTCTCTGCAGCTATGAATGAATACTTGGCACATGAGTGCTACTGCCTGTTATTTTACAGGGAGGTCGGGGACAGAAGAGACACCTCCATAACTATCAGCAATCATAACAATTCTGTCGATACACTGCCCACCAAAAATGTAAACAATCAGCACCATGAATCTCCTGATCTAAAAGAGGGTCTACAGAAAGCAACATTGTTTTGACTACATTTTGATAACAACCCTACAGGGCTGCAAGTTCAGCCTAAACTATATTTATCTTCTTCATCACAAATCTGTTTTTCAACTCTGGCGATAAATCGTGTTATTGACGATGTTTTTTCCACGATAATCGAATGAGGTTTAGATCAAATTTTGCCACCTCTAGAAGAGATAATAACGGCCCTTAGATTCTGTTGAACACTGTACTTTATGTCATTTTCAGACTTTGTGGTGAACGTATGTAACATGGACAGAAAATTTATTCAGTTAAAAAAAACCCAGATTTTCATTGAATATTTACAATTTGACTGTCATACCTTTGTACATAAAATTCTGTCCGGCGTTACATACAGTACGTTCACCCAAATTTTTTCTTTTTCCTCCAAAATTTTGTGGATTGTGTGTTTAAAGCAATTTTGGGGCAAAGTTATCTCTCCTTAAAGAGCTCTAAAAGATCCTCTTGCATTGAAGGGAAATGCACATTGGAAACTAAAAATAAACTGACAGAAAGTGACATTCCTGAAAAGTACCCCTTTACTGTGGAAATGCCCATTTATCAGGATCATTCACATTGTTGCATTGAGCAATGGAGGCGTAAGTAAATCAGGGCTCCACACTAACTTTTTTGCCTGCTTGCCCGTCGGGCATCACTTTCAGATTTTTACTTGCCCGAATAAAAGATTTACTTGCCCGATAAACAATAAACAAAAACATTAAAAATGATTTCTCACTAAATCTAAAAAATAAGGCTTTTTATAAGCACTGGAAATTTATTATCTTAATTCTGGGGGTTGCAATACATGTAACGTTAGGTGTGATTTGTTAAGTTGAGTCATAAAATTACATACAATGAACAAAATAATGTTGAAATAGGCCTGAACACAAACTTTTAGACATATTTTGCTCATTTCATGATCAAAATTTTACTTGCCCAATTGGGCAAGTAAAGTTTAAAATTTTGAGATTTTACTTGCCCCACATGAAATTTTACTTGCCCCGGGCAAGCGGGCAAGTGCTAGTGTCGAGCCCTGAGTAAATGATATTTGTACAGCTAATGACTGCAGAAACTTGAAATGAAACAGTTGTTGGTTCAATAAAAAATAAATAAACAAAAAGACATGGCACACTTGACTATAATAATACAGGTCAATCCCTAAATAACATGACATTTAGTCACCTTGATCATTTGCTCAGTTCAGTAAAATCATTCCCCAAATTGCAGCCATGTTGGGAGTCATCACAACAGCACAGGTAGTCAAAGGAATCTGGAACACACTGGTTGCCAGTTCAGCTGAAAATTATGTGTAGTCAGCCATTACAGTGTACACAGATCAGGCAATTCTTTCCTATGGAGACGTGAATCGGTGAGCTGTGTGATGTGCATCCAATCCAACCATTCGTGTTTGAAGTGCTTCAAGTCCCAAGAGTGTGAGGACAGTCCTTTTGTTTCTTCTGACAAAGAAGAGGGGAGGGGCTGACACAGACATGTACATGTAGTTTGTCAGTCCCAGATTTTTAACTTACATGTACAATCTGATTATCTTAAGTTTTGTTTCTGCAAAACAAGCAGTTGATTCATGATTCATTCGAATCTCATCCAGAGTAGCCATCAGATGAAAACATCATTCCCCCAAATTTTGTTTTAATATCCCTGATAGTGAAGGCATCTATAATCTCATTCTTGGTCAATACAGTGTGTAATTATGGTATTTTCCTATTATTGAAGCACAAGGCTCATTATTGGTATTGGCAGATGGTAAGAGCAAGCTTTTGTGCTAGTAATACAAAAGACGAGCATGGGTGATGGGGTGTGATCATGGCTCGCTGTTTTAGGTCTTGCCTGCGATAAATTAATCCTCATTTTTGTCTTTTGTTTGAGGGTTGGAGCTGTATGCTAGAACCTCTGGCAAGAAGCAGCTGTGCTGTACTGAACATATGGGAATCATCGCAAAGTTATGATATTCCCAGTGACATTGTGATGGTCAGGAGATAGATTGTCTGTTGTGGGGGGGGGGGGGGTGGATGTGCAGCTACTGTTTTGCCAGATGTACCAACTTCTGACACGGGTTGAAGACAAGGGTCTCTTTTTATGTTGGTAACCAAATTTTATAGAAATTATATTTCTGTACCTCGGTAACCTGTGCACTTCAACTGGAGAACCATTTTTATTTGGCCCTGTGGGCTGTGGTGGAATGGTTTTGAGAACTGAAAAAGATGGGTGATTTCTAACCATGCGTAGCTACTGTTCTGTGGATGGAGTCGGGGCCTGTACTCAACTTCAATAACAAGGGTGTCTTTTTCTGTTGATAACCAAATTTACTAGAATTGCATGTAGAGTGGGGAGTTGAGTATCCGGACACCTAATTTTCACAATTTTTCTGGATATGTTGCTAAAATATCGTAATTTTCAAATGATCACTTGATCAGTTTCAGTATTTTCAAATTTTTCATTCAAAATCAAGATTTATGGGAAGAAAAATAGTTGCTGCGTCCATGGGTTCTGTTTGCAACTTCGCGCGATAGTTCCCTGACGCGTGAAGCGCCGTTCTAACGTGCGGTGTCCGGGTACTCAGCCCGTCTGGAAATACAACCTCTCAATCTCATGATACATAGGGTACTCTGTATCCTTTGAAATTCAACTGAGGAACTAGTTTTATCAGGCCCTGTTACATGTTAAACTTGTTTTGGGACCCAGTTCTGACAGATCAAGCAACAACATACATGTATTAAATGTCCGTGCTTATACCTTGATAATGCAGGACATGCTATTAACTTCTCATACTGCGGAAAAAGTTTACATGTACCTTTACTTGTCGTACATTATACTGGTATGTACATTTTATGTGTGTTCTGTCAGCTGTCCTCAAACTCACCTTTTGACTGTGATATCACCTTTATCGTTAAAGGGAACAGGGGCCCTCATAAAATAGGATAAGTTACCAAATTTTGTCAAATCAAGTTCACAGCCATTATTTTACAGTTTGCATTCGTGCCTTTACTAAAGATGAAGGGTAACTAGTGATAGGAAATTAGACAATAAAAAGAAATATACTTATTTAAAATGTGTTTCACTTCTTACCTTGTTCTAAACTCATCAGGTAGAGATCTACATACAGGTGCATTAAAGGCAGTGGATCTCATTTGCAAACATCGCCCATCAAGCAGGAAAAGATAACCCCCCAATGCCCTTAGGCTACTGATGAAGGGCGTGTCTGTGAAATGTGGGCCCGGTCAGCTGATCTGACCTAGAATTTGAAAAATTGCAAAAGAAAACAAAAAGGCTGTTTAAAGTTGAACGTTCATATGGCATGGAAAAAAATTCAAATCTGAGTCAATAACGGTCACTATAATTCCACTAAAACTGAGTTTCTAGCTTCCCTAATAATTTTGGCTGAAAGGTTCCCAGATGGCATTTTCTTCTAAATGCCATTGTATTTACACAATGTTAATTTTTAGGCATGCAAAAGAGATCCCTGCTTAAAGACACTATACATTATAACACTGTGGAAGACCCGTTTAAAAAATTGTCGAACTTTGCTATTCTGACATATCTGACAGTGTTTGAATGAACAAATAAACATCCTAGAACACAAAAGTTTGGACAGTTATGCTGTCACTAGGTACAATATGTTCAGATACAAATTGGCCACATTAATTGTATATCGGGCGATAGAAGTTCTGCAACACAGCAGTCTATGGAGAAAAGCTGGAATGGTCTCATCAATGATTTTTGCAGCTTTTTAAAGCACTTAATGATTGTTTTCACTGCAATTTTTTCAGGGCTTCATTTTTAGACTGCTATCAAATACACTAGTAGCATGGGGAAATCATGTAGCTCAGATTTTTTTAAAACTGGAAAACCATTGTTCAATACGAGTGGCTTTAATTAAACACCAATCAGAACACAGTGGTCTTGTATACACCTCTTCTTGTTCAGTGCATCATGGCAACTTTATCATGAGGATAAAGTTTACAAATTCACAAAATGCCTTGTATTGGGGTGTAAGTGTCATGCAGCATATTTTTCTGCATCATTGTATTCTAAACCCTCATAATGTGTTTAAACTGATGTCATTTTGCAACTTGTCCAAGTTAACCAGCTGGTGACCTAGTTTGCAGGCACAAACCTTTGTCCATCGTGCTACGCCAACCAGGGTCTGAACAATCTGTGCTGCAGACTACTACATGTACTTCCATAGGCCCTGTGTTACGGCTGCTACAAGCTCTGACCAACAAGAGTAGTCTTGGCTCAAGGCACTGTGAAATTGTAGTGCCAAAATAAAGTCTGTGCCTGCAGACTACTGGTGACCCGTGTGCCCTTTAAACATGATACACCTACATCTACATGTACACAATGCACAGTATACAACAGAGTTTTGTTTTTGTATGGAATGTAGGGTGAAGGCCTGCAGTGTGTACAGTACATATAGGCCTATATGGAGGATTCAAAAAATCAGTATGTGTACTATGAACTACATGTATAATACAGCACCTGTACTTGATCCTGGAATTCATGGACTATTTGATTTCAATGAATACCTGTTGACAGGGCAAAAGGAGCAATGGAATTTTTCTCAGATGTTATGCTTTGTTTGAAGGACCCCCTTGCATAGACTAACAAAGTTTCCAAATTGCTTCTGTCGAGGGGGGAGGAACAGGACAAGGGTCATAGGGACACAACTCGTCTGGCAAGGTAGTTGGACAAACTTTCGTTTGACTGAAGTTTTGGTAAAAGAACAGCAACATTGGTCACTCCAACTCCATTTAGTAGAATCTACTGCTAACTGACATCAGTACTTCATGTAGTTAGTAGTTACCATAATTTAATTTTTGTTTCTTATTTTTTTCCAAGCAAAATCAGAACATGGTATGATAGATGGAAAACAGCAAATAGATTATTTTAAAAATAAAACAAGCAAACAAACAAACAAAAAACAGGAAAACCAAATATCACTAAGATCTGGCAATGGCATGCATTGAAGGTACATGTACCATACTGTATACCCCATCGATGTGTACATTTGATAACAATACCCATATACACTTAACACTGCACAATAACCCTAATCAAGATCTAAGAGCTATGGACATTTGACCTTTGACCTCTCAACTTGATTGTTTCAAGCAGGTGCCATTCCTAGTACATGTACAAATTAATATGTGACAAATGTGTCTGACCTGTTGCCATTGAAATTTGATAGTGAACTTAGATGCAAGTGAAATATAGCCTTAAAGGGTATGATGTCAACAGAGGCTAATCTACAGTTTATAACTAGTGTTGCACGACTCCAGGATTTTTGGGAGTCGACTAGTCGCGACTCCGATTATTTGCCGACTTTCAGCATTCAGTTCTGTCGGCATGATCAATAGGTAAAAGGAGGCACAATATATCCTATACAATGACTGTTCCATGTGCTCCTTCAATGATTTCAGTAAATTCAACTTTCAATTGTGATTACGATCTTTCAAAAATTGACTTTTTGCCATAGTCCCACACATTGTCATCAATGTTTTGACTGGTTTATATGGCATACATATGTGATTACATGGAGTTGATTCTTGCGTTTCTAAAGTCAAAGTCGCGACTCCTAGACGATAGTCACGACTCCGACTTTTGGCGACTTAGTCGTGCAACACTAGTTATAACTGTAGGCCTACTACTTTGTTGATGGCTGCATGTATGCTGTGCAGTCAAACTAAAGTAACTGTACTTAGTTAAGCAAACATTTAAATTTGACTACATGTAGGGGCCTAATTTACACAGTCGGAAAATCCTATCTCTATATTTCAGGGGGGGGGGGGGAGAGGAGAAGTATATGGACAGATTACAAGTATACCCTCCCAGTGTGTAAACTTTTTCTCTGCAAATTGTGTGTAGATCATGGACAAAAACTCTGCTAATCTTTAATTAAGGCGATTGTAAAGAGAAAAACAAATTGTTACAATATGCACTAAGAAATGATAGTGGTACACACAAAGTTGTCCCCTTCCCCCCACACACAGGTCCCACACTATCCTCTGGACCAAACCCTACCCCCCCCCTTCTCCCCCTTCCCCCCCCCCCCCCGCGCCGCCAGCCCATCACAATTACTGCTACAACCTTGATGTTTCTTATAACAATTATATCATGCTGCAAAAGTTATACATGGGAGTGAAAACTAGCCAGTACTAGCAGACAAGAGCCAGAGGAAACTGAGGTACAGTAGGATATTCACAGTGACCTCATGATTGAATCATTAGTTGTCCACGCACATGTGCCAGTACTTGAGGTCTGTACAGACAAAGGTGCTATTGCTGGCAAACTATTTTTAGCATGTCCCTGTGAACTTGACTAGCTGCATGCCTCACACAACGCATGGAGTTTTAATGGCTTTATCAGGAAACTTTGAACTTTAAAAATCTTTGAACATGTGGTCTTCAGAGTGGCACAGGAATATGTGATTGGGGTGAATTAAGATGGATTTAGAAAGTGTGCCTTACATGGGACAGGGTGTGCTCAGTTACTCAGACTTCAATCTGTTGTATGTTTTTTGGACTTAGTTTGGTAATTAGTCCTCCAATTTGTAAAATAGAATGCACATGTTGCACATGTATCCATAAGGGGAGCCACACGCTCACATGTACGAGTCATAAGAAACTGCTGTTGAGTCAGTGTTAATTTTTATTTTTGGGGGGGGCATGGGATGAAGGTGAACGGAGGAAGGCTAGCTGTAAATTGCACCTTTCTTACACTTGATTATTTTATAGTTTTGTGCGAGACTACCCAGATATTTGTGAGAAATGGGATGTGAAAATGTTTTCTACTGGATCCTGAAAAAAAAAAAAAACTGGCTGCCCAAGCTGAGAGAAGAGAAAATACAAAGGTATAGAGTGTAGTATTTTCCAGCTGATGTACACACACAACACACACAACACACACACACACACACACACACACACACACACACACACCACACAACACACAGCATTTGTACCTTCTTCCACACAGTCACACACACAAACACCACACAGCCCACATGCCACACTACATGGCACACAACACCACATGCACATACACTCCCAGAAGACACACAGACATTGTGACACATAGATCTACACCCACCCCAACAGACTCCCACTTTGTCAAGGCTGGCAGCTGACTCAATCCCCCACATGCCTTCACAACCTAAGGCTGACCACTTTGTCATCAGTGTTTGGATTGCATTACCATTGACCATGCCTCACAAGGAGACAGAAAGTGCTCCCCTTACTACAACAAAGGGTTCCCATTCCGAGGTCACTGGTAGATCAATCCAGGCTAAAGCCATGTCCACACGATCGGACATAAGTTGCTTGTGACCGGGCATACTTATGTCGGTAATAGCGTCGGATATAAAGTTGCTGTATGAACGATTGTCGGGCATAACTCTATCGGATATAGCGCGACTTATACCCGACGATTTATATCCGAAGAAGACCAGATATAAGTCCGGTAATAAGTTATACCCGGTAATAACAAAATACAGTGTACGTGTGGACTGTTGTCGGACATAACTCCGACCTGAAAAGGGCAATTACTCTTTGCGAAGACAACTTCATTGTTTACCAATTCACATTTCACGCAATTTGGGTCAGAGGTTACGACCCGATAGCACCTTGACTACGTCATTTCCTGTCTGCTATTACCGCTTATAACGTGTCGGGCATAAGTTTTGTCGGGTATAAGTGTTAATACCGACACGTGTGGACGCGTTGGTGGATCAATGGAATTTTTTTTCATTACGTCGGACTTATACCCGACAAAGATATACCCGGTAATAACTGCCTTTGTGAACGCAACTTTACTGCAGCAGCCCTGCTGGCCTGCATCAAGCCCATGCTGAGTCAGGGTATTGGTTTGGCAGGGTGAAGTGACAGATACCATGATGTATGATGTACATGTACTACTATCACCTTTATGTCAAGGTTTTCCAGATTGACCCTGTAAAATTCCTGGAAACTTTTGTTATGTAACAGTGGTTTTGCATCCTTGCGCAGTGCATGATGGGATAGAGCTGTGACCTACTTCTTTGCTGCTGTTTTAGCCTGTGGGATGTGTTTGTGGTGTAAAATATTAAAGGATTTTGGTTAAAATTCTTGGCAAATAATCACATCAAAAAACGTTGTCCTCCATAGGGAGGGGGGGGGGGGCTTGCCTAGTATTAAGTTAAAGGAGAGTGTGCTGCTCTTTTTTCGCAAAAAAATCCTTAAACATGGTTATGTTATCTGGGGAAAAATCCTTAAACCCCCGTCGGAACCATTTCTGAGTACACCCCCTCCCCCCGGGTCATACACTCGATACACATAAATGCCAGACATCAGAAAACAAGATCACACCTAAAAATTGTTGGTAATAACAATGTGATTTCATAATGATCAGGGAACAGCATACATTTTGTGTGGCAAAAAAAAGTCTGCTTCTATTTTTCACCAATTTCTCAAAAAAGGAAGCATTTCAGAGTACAGTGGAACCATGTTATAAACACGTCGATATCAATGTACACAAATCCTTCTTATGAGGTGATTTTTCAGGTCCCAACTCTATATTTTTCCTTTTTGGAACCGAAAAAGTGAGGAACCTGATATACTGTAACAAGGTCATTGTCTGGTATTTAGGTCCTTATTATAATAAGGTTACCCTGTATGATTTTCAGTATCTAAAAACAACAAAAAATTGAATATTTCACCTTTTACCAAAACTATACATGGGCTTTATGAGTCTATGACGCTCCAAACTATGAGATACATGTAGTACTATGTAGAGAGAACAATTAATATTTTTATAGGTCTACTGTCATCCACGTGTACATCCTGCACCTGAGGGAGATTTAATGAAATCGCACGTGACCTACATTTATTGTTGCCCACTGTGACACACACCTAATACAGGAAAGAAACGTCATAGTGGCGGGATTCTGCAAGGTACAGTTCAAGTATGACCATTGCATATTTCATGCAGAGGCTCTCAGTCCCATCTATAAACATTCATGTAGGGCCTATATTGGAAAAAAAAAAACTGAACAGAATTTGATGAATGCTAATGTACATGTATGCTTAGAGAAAATTGCTCTGCTGCATGTACAGTTCGCAATCAATCGTGGGGTCCACTGCCATATGAACATAAATTATTTGGAATATGAAGTTACCTGTCTCAAAGAAATTGTGGGGGATCAAAATCTGATTGATCACCTTATTTAGTACCAGGTGAATTGTGAAAAAAAAGAAAAAAAATACACATTTTAAATATCAAACTGAAAAGTGAAGTAAACATAAACACACAAAAATTGAACACAATTTTATGTTTTTGTGTATATTTCTGAGGAATTGTCTTACAATGCTTTTGCTGTGAATGTAATTTCTGGTAGTGGTACAGATGTCATATATATGTATGTAGCTTGGTGTAGGCCTATTATTCCAACCGTATTTGGTGCAAGAAGGATGAGAAATTTACAGTAATTTACAACAATCCCTGTATTTGGAAAGTAACTAGTGTATTCAATGCACTGGCCAGAATTCCATTTTGCCGAACTTGTGACAGTGTTCAAACTTCATAGTATAAAATTGAGCTCAACATAATTGCATTTTTATGTCCTGAAATGTGGGCAGTCTTGTTAAAGTAAAGAAACAAAAGAAAGCCATGATGTACAAACACACCTTGTGAACTAGATTTTGTCAAATTGTGTCTGACATTTTTGCCCCCATATCACTTCTTCCTCTGTCACTGCAGTTATTTCCCTTTGTCTCTCTGGAGGCATGCTGTCCTGGCATCAAACTATGACCTTTGACCCCCTGGAGATGCTGACATTGTAAGTGTCTGAAGATATCAGGGTTCCCTGGCATGTAGGGCCGCTGTTTCTTTTGTGCAAATTCTTCTGGGCAGCTGGCAGGGGCAATAAATGTTTAAAACCTACTCTACCCCACTGGGGAGATCTGTTTAGACAGTTTTCAGTGGCTGTTCCCCAAATATGGAGATCATGAAATCATCATTTGGATAAAAATGTCAGACAGAGCAAGATTTATACCTAAGTTTTCTAAGATGATGCAGAGACCTCTGAGGAATCTTGCAGGGAGTGCAATTTACTAGCATTCCATGCAGTACAATGTTCAGCAAACTCCAAAGTGAAGCTTTTGTTTATGTTTTGAAATCTAGGTCATGAGCATGGCCACTTGTACTGTGCTGAGCTGTGGAAGCATGCGTGCAGACCCTCCTGACATTTTTTTCAAAGAATCATAAGCTGTGTGTGGTATAGTGTTCTTTAGTCCCAGGAAATTTTGAATACCAGGATAAAGGCAATAAGTAGGCCCTACAGGTTAAAAAGAAAAAGAAGGAATGGATTTTTGATGGTGTTTTTTGTTTTGTTTTTTGTTTGTCTGCCTGCAGTATCAGCCTGGGTAGGGCCTACTTGTAATTACACATACACAATCCAAGTTCCAAAACCTATTGGCTCTCTGTTGTCCAAATTTTTATCCATCCTTCTCACTCTCTCTTATACCTTGTCAAAGGAAAGATGGATGAATTAAATTTCCACGAAAGATGGCTGAAAGGTAATACACATACATGTACATGTATGTAATATTATTGGTAGGTCCACAATAAGGATGGTGGCAGTTGTCATTATAACATATCAATTTATTGGGTTAGCCGAAAGGTTGATGATAGATTTGTGAGACTGAAAAGGAAAATTAAAGACCCACTGTGCAATTCAAAAACAGTGGAAAACATGTAGGCCTAAACATGTACATGTAGTTTAATTAAGACGTACATGTATATATCCAGCAGTTTTACATAAATTTCAAAATATGATATAATGTACCTGTACATGTAGGCCTATATTGCAAGAGGAAAATGAGGTGTTATTTTTCATTGTATTGTGGGAGAAACATTAGTGTCACCATTTCTTTCATTTGTACAAAAGAGGGTGCTATTTTGTTTTTGCCTCATCAGTGGACCTTTAAAGATTGGGTTATTGATTTGCACGTCAAAAAACATCTATATGAATCAAATCAGCTGAAATCATATTCAAAGACACTAATCCATGTAGCGTTTTATTTTAAGTCAAACTTTGTATATTAAACTAGGCCATACCTACCAAGTAAAAATCATAAACAAACTTGGGACGCTACGCACTACTTGAATAATCTACAGTTGTGATTAAAAATGTACACCATGCTTCCCTGCAGAAGTTATATCATTATCGGCTGCCAGTGCGGTATGCCACGGTTACAACGTGGCGATGCTCCAGCCATAATGTGTGTTAAATACAGATTATGCATTGCCAGTCGGTAATATTATTTGATTTCCAAATCCAT
>JZLH01S0095635.1:2430-14938 GCA_001188425.1 Eucidaris tribuloides | reverse complement strand
AAAAATTGCTCAAGCCCCCCCAAAAATTTTCGGACAAAAATTTTTTTAAATGAAAATACTAATATATAAACTGAAGCGATCAAGCATAGATGAAATATTGATAGAAAGACGTAACGAAAATGTTTAAATACGTATTTACTATGCCCAGAAACACTTCTTTTTAACATATATTTTCCAAAAAATTCCTACTCCTGCTCGGTCGCTTCGCTCCCTCGACTACCTATTTACATTTTTTTTCACATAGTTCTACTTACTGTACATTGTCTTGAAATCCCCACAACAATCCTTATAATAATTTTCATAAATATACCTTTAAAATATGTATTTACTGTGATTAGAAACATGTCTTTGCTACGTGTATTTCAAAAAAATTCTTGCCGCGGGTTCCTCCTCCCTCTCGCAAGTATAAATATCCAATTAGGGGCCTACAGTTTTTCACATACTTCCTGAACATTTTTTTAAATCGTGAATCTTCATCAAATATACCCACTAGTGTAGCCAGGGGGACATACTAGGGCCATCCCCCCCCATTCAGCAGCTAAAAAAAATAAAAGAATGAAATAAAAGTCACAGAAAAATCACGGCACAGACGCAGGTGCGTCAAACCATTTTTCTGATAACGGGGCCAATATTTTCATTGGCGTGGAAACAAATTGTCAAAATTTTCGGCGCACTCCGCGCGCAAAATTGCAATATATATAAGCTAGCAACTTTTCGTGCAAAGGCGTGCCACACAATTAATTATTGTGTAATAGTTCAATGGTTTTGTAGTTCCTTGCGCTATTCTTGCATTACGTTTTAAGAATGATTCAATTTGCCATTTTTTAAGGGGGGGCAAAACAATTCAAAATTTTCGGCGCGACATTATGCTGACACGTTTTTCGCAAAGCGTGCAAAAAATTGAACATTGTGTAATGGTTTTGTAGTACTTTGTGCTATTCTTTCATTACGTTTTAAGAATGATTCAATTTGTCAGTTTTTTTTGGTAGGGGAGGAGGGCAAAAGTAAGGAAAATGTCAACGTTTCGGCGTGCTTTGCGCGCAAAATTGCAGTACAGTAATACATATGTTAACAATTTTTTTCTCTCAAAGCGCGAACAAAACCCCAAAACATTGTGTAGGTTTAATGGTTTTGTAGTGTCTTACATTGCTTGTTAAACATTATTTTTCTTTCAATTTAACAATTTTTTTAGGGGAGGGGAGCAAAAGAGTACCTTTGCCCCAATATTTTCATTGGCGTGGTAATAAAATGTCAAAATTTTCGGCGCGCTACGCGCGCAAAAATTACAGTACAGTAATACATATGTTAATTTTTTCACGCAAAAGCAAACAAAAACTAAACATTGTGTAGGTGTAATGGTTTTGTAGTGCTTTATGTTGCTTGTGAAACATATTATTTTTCAATCAACACAATATGTCACAGTATGTCTACCCCAATATTTTCATTGGCGTGGTAATGATACAATTAATGTTTTTGCAGTGCTTACGCAGCTTTTTAAACGTATAATTTTTCAGTTTATCAGTTTTTTTTTGGGGGGGGAGGGGCAAAACAGTATGTTTGTCAAAAGATTTTCATTGGCGTTTTAGCAAGTGTCAAAAATGTCGGCGCGCTGTTGACAATTTTTGAAGAGAGGTGCGCCGCAAAATTGAATATTGTGTTTTGTTGTGTCTTACATTGCTTGTTAAACATATCATTTTGCAGGTGTCGTTCCTTCTATCACTGCCCAATTACAGTTTTCACATACTTCCAGTAAACTTTTCGAAAATAATCCCCATTTATATTCATAAAATATACCTTCGAAATATTAATTTACCTTGCCCAGAATCACGTCTTTTCTACGTGTATTTTTAAAAAGTTCCTACCGTGGGAGGGGGGTATCCCCCCTCCCACACCCTCTCCCCGCTTGGTCGCTTCGCTCCCTCGCATCTTTCCGTCAAGCCCCCCTGTAGCCCCCCTAAAATTTTTGCTCTAGAACCGCGCCTGCATACATCAAGTTGTGTACACACGAGTGCACCCTCGTGAAAAGCATATTACATTTTATGAAGATTCTGACATATCCATCATATTTAAATAGAGACATGAAATATCCGTAATAATGATCACGGATTAAAGTGTATTAGACTGCTGTAAAATGAAAATGAGTTTATTAAAGTTAAAGTCGTGGTTATAAACCTGTCATGAGGCGCCACTGCATGGAGTAAAAAGATACAACCGTGTATGACGTGGTGTGATCATGATGTTCGTTTCTTTCACGTTGCAAATTTCAACAACTGATAAGAACTGATTGATTCGCTGATTGATTTATCTATTTACTCCTTTTCTTTCTTGTACACAGATTAGATTTTATGTATATATTTTTTTCTACAAATATTTCACTAAAAAGCGTTTGAAGTTACGTTTCGATTTTTTTTCTTCAAAATTTGAAGAAAAAATAAATGTTCTCGTTGCACCCGACGTCTGTTGCCTTTACATGTATAATCATAGGAGTGGATCTATCCAGAAAATTTGGAAGAGCGTATAGTGAGTTAAGTGTATTCTTCTTCTTTTTTTCTTCACATTCGCCTCAACCTATTTTTATTGATTAATCAAACTTATTTTGTATTTACTTATTTGTTTTGTTATTTATTTTCCATTACTTATTCATTTATTTACTGATTGATTGATTGATTGATTGATTGATTGATTGATTGATTGATTGATTGATGGATGGATGGATTGATTGCACATTCTCATGTGAGAGTGCCGCATATTTATTTTTAATCATCATCATTGAAAATAGGGTTAAACCGGTAAAAAGGTTTCAGATGTCTACAAGCATATTCTGAAACAAGCTGCCCCCAAAACACAGATGAGAGCGCATTACGATAGGAGTAATAAACTACTCAAAAAAGTTCTGCAACACAACTTTGAGCGTTAATATCCCTATACGTATTATAGTATAATTCTTAATATTGGTATCATTGAAAAGCATGTTTATTTTTCTTTACAATGATACCTCATTTGCCATGATTATAGATTTATGGAATGTGCAAGACATTTTAATAAGGGGCAAAGTGAAAAGTGAAATGTAGCAAGTTTCATTGTTATCAACACCAGTTCAACATTCATTTGTGTGGAGAGTGGATTGTGTATAATGATGTTATGATTTTTGATGAAGTGGTATGTGTTGTTTTTGTATATTGTTTTAAATATAAAATGAGATTTGAGTGGGTAATTTTGAAATTATCATTGTGTTTGAATTTCATTAGGATTCTGGTAATTTTCCAAGGTCCCCTTCATCGATCAACACACGACACTCCACTAAAAAATCTCATCATTAAACACAATTCACTCTCCATAACAATGCATGCTAAACCGGTGTGCATTTTTGCAGCTTTTCACTTTTGACTTGGCCCCTTATATTAACATGTCTTGCACATTCCGTGCAGCCATAATCATAGCAAATGAGGTATTATTGTATAGAAAAATAAACATGCTTTTCAGTGATACCTATATCAAGAATGATACTATAATACCACGAGAGATATCAACACTCAAAGTTGAGTTGCAGAACCTATATCAAGAATTATACAATAATACCACGAGAGATATCAACACTCAAAGCTGAGTTGCAGAACTAGGGAAGGACCTAATATTGAAGATGGTAGATCATGGATTAATGACGGGATGCGAAAATGATCGAAACATCATAAAATATTGAGGTTTTGTCGGATCTAATTCTCCTTACAACAACGCTGGCGCACAAATTGTAGGAAGTTCGGAGTACTACGTTCAAAAAAAAATGTTCAATGCACTACTCCTAACAATGAATAGCGAGCAGACCATGCACGAAATTAGGCCCACTATTTGAATGAGAAATTGGTGTCTGTCGTCTGAATTTACCCGCGGTGAAAGAGCGGCTCGGCGCATTGAACTTCAAAGCCGAGTGGAATGTTACACATCCACTGTTAAGCTTATGTAAGTGACGCATACGTTTGCAAAAAATTACAAGAGTTTTCTCTCCTAATTCTATTCACATTTCGCAAAAAAAAAGGTATCTCGATACCTTTATTAAATGGCACATGCATTTTCTTTTACACAGTATTAATTTCTAGGCATGCAAAACAGATGTCCTGCCTTCAATGTATTTTATTGTGCTTAGAGCACCTATAGCTCTACCTTTAGGCTTTACTCCTTGATTTTAATTCAATTTGCACATTTAAGCAACCTAACAGGCAGATTTTAGACGCAGAAAAATATGTCCGCCATTTATTGTGTGATATAGCTCTTGCGCAGTGATACAGGACATATATTTTTCGTCCTCACCTTGTAGGCCTACGTCATTAAGCTGTACTTATTGTATCCATTTCTGTTACGCTTTTTTTTTTGTAATGTGGAGAAATATCGACATTGCAATCAACCAATCCATCAACCTATATATAAACCAATCAATCTTATCCCAAGGCGTATAAGTAGATTCTTCATTTAATCGAATACTGCGTTACTTTTGACGTAGTCCTTGTTATACGTGAACGTTGATTCGTCCGTGAATGAAGACTATATGCAAGCTTACTACACACGCATGCAAGTGTTTTCCATTAAAAAGCTCTTACAATAATTGTAAAAGATTTTAGTTCCTTTGGTCCGTGTAAAGGCGATCCATTAGGCATACAGCATCAAACCTGAAGATTAAAGACACTATATAACACTGTGGAAGACTCGTTTAAAAAATTGTCTAACTTTGCTGACATATCTGACAGTGTTTGAATTGGCAAACAAACACTATAGAACACAAAAGTTTGGACAGTTATGCTGTCACTAGTACAATATGTGCAAATACAAATTGGCACATTAATTTTATCTCGACCGATATGAAATTCTGCAACACAGTAGTCCATGGGGAAAAGCTGGAATGGTCTCTCAATGATTTTCCCTTTGTTAAAGCACTACATGATCCTTTTAAACTGCAATTTTTTTCAGGGCTTCATTTTTAGACCGTATCAGAGACACTGGTAGCATTTGGAATCATGTAGCTCAGATTTTTTAAACTGGAAACATTGTTATTGAATGGCTTTAATCTTATAGCACTTTTTCTAAAGAAAAATTAAATGGGGCATAACAGGCAGATTTTGGTATATGCCTCATTGACAGTGTGGTACCAATTTGACCATTAGTGATTTGCCAGTCAGTATAGGTGAACAACACCAGTGCATTAGTGCAATCAATCAAATGATTTATCTGGAATATTAATATCAGGAAAATCGTCGACACTTCAGCTCTTTTGGTGAAATCGTGTAGTAAAAAAAGGCTATCCTTAGTGCATTCACCGTGTGGATCCTATCACGTATAACATGGGCGTGGTAAAAGGTCTTTTCATTATGACGTATACATAATGCGAATATAAGTTTGATACACGCACATTCGACAGCAGTCTGTATATATAGCAACGCATCCGTCCGAAGTATTACGGATATTTAATGCTTCATTTTTTGTAAAATGACGGATGTGACTCTTCAACAATTAAAATATTTTCTTCGATCGTCCCCTTCATGGTTGTCGTGAATATTCTCAAAGCTGAGTGAAAACTGCACACTAATTTTGTTTTTACATTGTGGCGACTGATATCAAAATAAACAGGATCATGATAACCCAACGTGTCATCATGGATTTACCAGATTTCACCCTTCAACAACTATTGACGGCTAAGTAACCGGTTACTTGATATTATTCGTTAAATCCCCTATGCATTCATAGCTGGGCTGTATATCTCTGCTATTACCGTTAATAGTGGTTAATAAATTACATATATAGACTTTTATAAGTACACACACAAACAGAGGAGAACGAGTTGAAAGCAAAGTCTGTTGACTGAGGAATAGACAACCAGTAAACCAAAATTACAACTTTATGGATCATGAGCGAAATTTTACGTTATACGATGAATTATACAAATGAACTTGTGGAACTCGGGGGATTCGTAAACTCACTTACAGTGTTCAACGCCACCAACCTTGTTCTTACGGTGGCTTTAAACGCAATCGTCTTGAAGATCTTCTCTTTACAACAAAACATGCAAGAAGTCACCTATTTATTGTACCGGGTGTACGTTTGGCTCGATATGCTGCTTGGAATTTGCTGGAGCGCCTGGGCTATTCAGTGGTTTGAATTTAACGAGGAAAGGGTCTGCATAATAGCAAGCCAAGTGTTCCCATTTGTGGTATATCAATTATTTTTTACCGACATGTTTTGTCTTTGTTTCATCAGCATTGATAAATACGTCCTCATAAGTAGGCCGCTCCGTTATCATACACTTTCACGACCAGGACGCGTGAAGCTTTTCCTTTTGATTACATTCGCGGCATTGACGATAGCGTGCTCCGTTTTCCTCCCAATACCAGGGGTTCCGATCGTGAATGTGTTCGTGAGTGGTTGCATCAATCAGAAGTTTGAAGAGGCAAATACATGGGGCATCTTTATAGAAGTATACCTGGCCGTACCCGTAACAATCGCCATAATCCTAACGATCATCACCCACGTAGCCATTCTTCGCATCTTGTTTCGGCAAACCCGCCGGATCGCCGGCGCCACCAATCCTCAGGTCTCCGCTAGCAATGAGAACGACTCCAATCAAATCAGCGAACCAACAAGTAACTCTCAACGTCATCGTCGTTGTCTGTTTCGTTGTCGTTTACGACGTCGACCGGAAACCAAAGGAGTCCTGACAATTATTTTGCTGAATGGGTCATTCTACATTTGCTGGGTTCCTTGGATGTGCCTCGCTTTGTTTCCCGAAAGCTGGCATGAAGGGATAGAGACACTGGCTGCTTCAAGTAGCTGGATCAAACCGATTGTGTATACTCTGACGACCAGCGAAGCTAAGACGATCGTAATGAAAACGTTGCGTAACTGCAAAAGGTAAAAATACACACCCAAAATTGGGCAAATAACGAGAAAAGAGTTAAAACATCTCATAAAACCACCACCTGAGCCAAAAACAAAAACAAATGAACTTCACCCGTCATCTGTCCTGCACCAGTTATAATTCTTTACTTTTTCTTCTTATAATTTCGACTTCTAATAAGAGTTTGTTTAATGGAATCAACTAAAGGGGGAAAACTATGCTAGTTGAATTGAGGATGCTTTCCCTCCCTCACAAGCATATTTGAAAAAAGTATCAAAAACAGGAGAAACTTTGCAACATTTAACAAATAACAGATCCACAGTTACATGGCATTGTATTTATACATATCTTTCCTTTGAAAACATTGTTTAACGTTGTTGACACTCGGTTTAAAATATAATTTGCAAACATTTTAGACAGTAGCGTACAGTGAGTCAACTCCCTGGGTGAACCCACTTAAATGTTAAGGGTTGCTTGGAAAATTTCGTGATTATGCAAGGAGCGATGAACTTTTCGGCATGCAGTGTTGCAAGAACAGAGGTCTGTGCAAGCAAAATTGGGCCACTCGCAACCACATCTGCATGTCTTATGAGTAATTGCCCTTGCAATGACAAGAAACCCTTTCGATTATAGCATTTAGTGCATAGAGATTATCTGTAGTATGATTCATGGGTGTTAACACCCTCTTCGGAAAATGCTTTCTTCAGTAGATCTTAAAATGTCTGATGAGCAAAGGAATAGACTTTCAGAATATACTGTTCTAATTCATGATAAAGATCTAAATTCCATTGTCATCGAGTCCGTACCTCTTTATTAATGTCATAATTGTGTCAACTTATCACAGATACTGTTCTAATTGTGAAGAGTACCGCAACCCCCCCCCCCCCCCCCAGCCTGGTTACGGACGGCTGTTCAGGTGTACTACAAAAGCCAGAAACTTAGGTGTTATATTTGATGAAAACATGGTCATGAACAGGTTTATTTCAGCTAAGTGTAAGGCAGCATCTTTTGCTTTGTGTAAACTTGGTAAGGTCCGTCAATTCTTGGATGCAAAGACAACTAAGAAGCTTGTACAGGCTCTAGTGACATGTCATCTAGACTATTGTAATAGTTTACTCTTTAACATGCCAGATGCCCAACTGAACAGACTGCAAGTAATTCAAAACTCCGCAGCGCGATTAATCACACGCACTAAGAAACAGTCCCATATCACACCAGTATTGAAGCAACTACATTGGCTCCCAATCCAGTCACGTTTAATGTTCAAAATACTGCTCATAACCTTTCAATGTTTGCATGCAATGGCGCCAAAATATCTCAGTGAAAATCTAATTAGGTACGTACCATCTCGCAATCTAAGATCTACTGAAAAGGATCTTTTGCATTGTCTGAGTATTCAGACTAAGTTTTATGGGGAGCGATCTTTCGCTCATGCTGCCCCTTCACTCTGGAATATCATCCCATCATATTTGAAGAATTCCTCTACAACCCAAAAGTTTAAATCCTCCTTAAAAACATATTTATTCAAAAAGTACTTTGACTGAGTTATCATTTACAGTTACCAGCATCTTTCTTAACATTTTTTCTTTTCTTTCAAAAAGCGCATAGAGACGCATTTGGCAGTAATATGCGCTATATAAGCATTGTGGTATTATTATTATTATTACAGTATAATCCTCTATCCACTTTGAAATCAATGCGTTCCAAGGGCACTCAATTTAATTTTGTAGGAATGCAGAATGGTGCATACGCAAAAGGTGTGCCACGTAGGTGATGACTTTTGGAAGAGGAATTTGTTCTCAATTTTTTTTTATTTGATAAGTGTATCTGCGATATTGTCTCTACCAAGGTTTAAAGTAAATCATGGGTGTAATCTTGCAACGCCAAAAAAAAAAAAAATGATGACGGTACATGAATAGAAGTACGTGTACCTTTTTTGCCAAATTTCGACTTTGCCAAATTAAACCACGGTTATATATGAAAGCCCAAATTTAGTTTTGGGGATTTTTTGTTATTTGAAAGCTTTATGCCCCAAAGTGATAACCCTGCAATAATAGATTCTGAATGTCTTTATTTTTTTTTAATATGAATTTATGAAAATGTCGGGGGTGGGGGACCCCCAACATTTTTGACCATATTTTTACATTAAAGCATCCAAAGGGTTAATAAGGAGTTAAGGTTATCCGAGTTACACCTCATCTGAAAGAGCAGAGTCTGCTCTTTCAGATGAGGTATAACTTATATAAAGCTTTCAAATAACCAACAATCCCCAAACTAAACTTGGGCTTTAAGTATGTATGTATGTGAGTTTCATTTTATTAAATGAAATCAAGAAATTAATAAGACGAAAAAACATATTACATAGAAAATATGTGAAAAATCCTACTTTGTACAGATATAATGCATATGAATGTTGTAGAAATGCTGTAAATATTATATGAAAAAGAAAAGCGTGCATACTATATCCTTAAATTTAGTAATGCCCCAAAAATATGAGAACAACTTGGAAAGCTGTAAACGATGAACAGACGAACAACAAAAAGTGATATCACAGAAATTGAATTTAATGGTGAACTTATTTCTGATAAACAAAATATTGCAAATATCTTTAACAATTATTTTATAAAGGTCGGAAAAACATTGCAAAATCCAATTAAAAATAACTGTGTTGAATCTGATAATGCGAAATTAGATGGTCAACAGTGGCTTAAAGGTAACTTTGATTCATCTGTTTTTACCCCTGTAAACATTAATGATATTATAAATATTGTACGAAATCGGAGGCAAATGAGAGCCCAGGGTACGATGGCATCCACCCAAAGATTTTAAAATGTTCAATTTTTGCAATAGCTAAGCCATTGTGCAATATCATAAATCTTGCCTAAGGAAGGAGTATTTTTCCCGATTCTTTAAAAGTTGCCAAAGCAACTCCAGTTTTCAAAAATGGAAATAGATCTCTTTTAACCAATTAGGCAAATATCTGTTTTATCTGTTTTTTGTAAAATTTTTGAGAAAATAATCTATGATAAATTAATGTATTTTATTCACAGAAATGATATTTTATATAGTCAAGAATATGGTTTTAGATAAGGTCATAGTACATATCATGCTCTTATTGATTTCAATGAGAAAATTGCCAAAGCATTTGAAAGTAATCAATTTTCAATAGCACTTTTTTTTACATCGTTCTAAACCTTTTGATTGTATGGATCATGGAATTTCAATTGATAAATTGAGTTTTTATGATATTAGGGGTGCTGCATTAAATTTAGTTAAATGTTAATTAACCAAAAGAAAACAGTTTGTAAAAATGGGTGATTCTACTTCTTCTTATATGGATATTTCACTTGGAGTTCCACATGGATCAAACTTAGGTCCCCTATTGTTTTTGTTATATGTGAATTGCTTGCCAAATACAAGTGACATTTTATTCTTCATTTTATTCGCAGATGACACTAGCCCTTTTCTTGCCAGTAATGACCAAATTAACGCAAACCTTTCATTAAATTCTGAAATAGCAAAAGTTCATTCTTGGTTTATGGCAAATAAATTATTAATTAATTTTAACAAAACGAATTATATGATCTTCAAAACAAGAAACAAAATTATCGATGAACATATTATTAAAATATGTATCAATGAAAGTGAGATTACGAATGTGAATTCTACAAAATTTCTTGGAATAAAAATTGATTGCAATTTGACATGGAAAGACCACGTTTATGAAATATCACGCAGTGGACTATTATGAAGATCAAAATTCATATTAACTTTATCTATACTCGTTAAATTATATAATGCAATGATTTTACCTTATTTAACTTATTGTAACATAATATGGGGAAATATGCAAAATATATATTACAAAAACTATTTTTATTACAAAAACGTGCAATGAGAATTATTTCAAAAGCAACATATCTTGCCCATACCGAGGTCTTATTTAGAAAACTAAAAAATGTAAATATATATTAATTACATTGGTATCATGTCGCCATTTGCATGTTTTCTTATGTAAAATATGTTTTACCAGAGGGTTTTCATGATTTTTTTTTCTAAATAGAAGTGTAAATATGTACATAACTTGAAATTCAGATAACTTTTACTTACCTAATTATCGATATTAATATACCAGGTCCATTATCAAATACAAAGGACCGGTCATATGGAATGGCTTGCCGAGTGAAATAAAAGAAAGTCCATCTTTGTCTTCATTTAAACATAAATACAAATTTTACATCGTGATTTGTATTGTATATTGTCACTTTTGCCGACAAGTACTGTTTTTATTTGTTTTGTTTCTGTTTTTTGTTTGTTTGTGTGTTCTGTAATATTTGACATATTTTAAAATGTAGATACAAGGGGATCAGCTCCGATAGGTCAATCGGCCTTTACCGACCACCACTGCATTTCATATTTTTTGTTTGTGTTATGATATGTTGATTTATTTATTTGTATTCTATGTATATATCTTAATTGGTTTCGTTGTAAATTGTTCTATTTTGTATTGATGTAATTAAAATGAATGAATCGACACACATTAAACAACAGGTCAAACATCTGGATGCAGGATTAAAACGTCTTCAGCAGGAATTCCAGGTAACACAGAGCAGAGTTATGGCGTCGGAAAGATATTCAAGATCGTTCAACCTGAGATTCGGAGGTTTCAAGGAGGAGAAAAATGAAAATTGCATTGCTTCTGTGGAAAAATTTGTGAAGGAAAATCTGGAAATTGAATGCAAAATAGAGAATGCCCATCGAGTAGGAAAAAGCGAAGAGGGTAAAAATCGCCACATTCTTGCTAAGTTTCTTTTGCGACCTCAGCGGGATGCGGTGCTGCGAGCAGCGAAGAGAGCATTAAAGCGAGCCCCACAATTTGTAACCGAGGATCTATGTCCTGCAGATTTTCAGAAAAAGAAACAAATGAGAGATGTCATGGCTGAAGCGTACAAGAATGGTAAGAGACCGGTTTTTAAAAGGGGAGAACTGTATATCGACGGCAAACTGTATAAACCATGATTGAATTGACTGAAAAGTGATGCTGAAATCAAATAATAGGTGAAATGAAATAGAGAAATTGGTATTGTTTAAAGTCGGAGTCGAGGTGTCAGATCTATGTGACCTCACCCGCAGTTTTCCTTTATTGCTCACACAGCAAAAGCCCTGCAAGTTATTTTCTTTTTGTTTTTGTGTGTAATTATTTTGTGAAAGATTCGCATTTTACATGTATGTGTTTTTCTGTATAAAAAATAAATGGCATAGTAGATATAAGGTATACAATGTTTTGACATGTAATGTAGCTGTGATCAGAAATATGTGGATTAGAACACAAAAAAGTACCTGTGTGAATATCCAAAACATCTGAGTAGTTATGGGTGACGTTAAAGTTTTATCTGTTAATTATCGTGGCTTAGGTGGAAGAAAAAAACGAAAGGATGTATTCTGTTACCTAAGGGAACAGAAGTGTAACATTTACTGTGTGCAAGATACGCACTGGACTAAAAACGAAGAAAATGTAATAAGAACTCAATGGGGTTTTGATTGTTACATGAGTTATGGAACAAATAATTCTCGTGGTACCGCCATTTTATTTAATAATAATTTTGAATTTAAAGTCAGAAGACAAAG
>JZLH01S0095629.1:23532-34643 GCA_001188425.1 Eucidaris tribuloides | reverse complement strand
AGAGTATAGATTTTGGAAATAAATCGGAACTGATCAAACTGCCTCTTTGAATCAGAACACTATCCCTCGGTTTTGTGTTTGAAATAATATGCTTTATGGGGTGGATACACAAAAAGCCTACATCTTTCGATCATGGATTAAGCTTGCTTGTGTTATAAATTTGTGATTCATCTATTACATCGCTGTTACATGCTACTCTGTCCCACTAATTAGATGCAGTTTATGTGCTGGTAATCTACATGAATATTTTTTCTGCTGAGACAGATTGGAATTTCTGGCTAGGTGCTAATATTACATAGATAAAAATTAACTCCCAGGTGTCAGTTATGTTGCATAAAAGAAGGCATTTCCTGCGAGAGCCTAAGCTATTGTGAGTTTCGAGTACCTTTGGGCCTATCTTGTAAACATGTTATTTATGAATGGAATATTCTGGACATGGATAGATTGATTCTAGAAGTACAAATTGTTATATATAAATACAGGATCGTTTTTGGACAGAGTTCAGAGAGTTTCTGTCATCTTAGCTCAAGTCACATGTTGTTATTAACCTGCATTTGGAGTTTATCTGTGACCTTGCGCACGATACACAAAACCTAGGATGGAGTTAAAATAAGGAGAGTTTGACTGTGTGGACCTGCCTGCTTTATTACTGAGATAGCCGTGGATTAATTTGGAATTACTACACTCACGTGGCTGATTTCAATTGGGGGAAGTCCGCGGCTGTCATGGTCTGCCATTGGATTCTTCTCATACATTGGGGACTTCTACTAAGTTGAATTATCTTAGATCATCTGTTCGGACACTGATTATTATCGGAAGTGCTATTCAGCTGTACATCGTTGGAACCAACATTCGCGAGTCATAATTTCGGACTACTACTTGGGCATAACTGAGCTCGATCATTCGACTACAGTATCCTTAGATTGTAAGTTTATATTTACTGTACGATCATTGTGAAAATTGTTGAAAGTTTATTTGTATTTTTTTGAGAAAAAAGTGGGAAATACGCCCATATATAAATAATTTTTAAATCAAATATTGGTATCATTTTGTTTAAAAATTTTCTCGGTGTGAATGATCGTACAATTTGGGGCTCGTCCACGGGAATTGCGACATTCAAAAACGAAGCACAACATTGTTTAAAATTCACGTGAAAATTTTGATTTCATAATCTGATTGATCTAAATATTCCTAGAATTACATACAGACAAGCTTTCACATATTTGCATTGTATGTGTGTGTACTTATTCAATCATCATGATACGTTTGATGCTAAGGCGTTGGCTGAGAGGACAGATTTGTCCACCAGATTGGAAAGATTGAAGAAGTGTAATTGATTCCGCTATTGCGAATGTTGAAGGTGAATTAACACAGGGTATGAGAAGCAGAAGATACTTGATAGTGTAGCTTAGTCCATTGAGTCATGAAAACAACTCAAACTGATGGAAAAAGCTCAGATTGCTGTAGACCAACACCACAGTTAGCTTGCTAGAATGAATTAGAAGAGAGAGGATGAGATTGAATTTGAAGCTGAAGAAAAAAAAACAAACGAGAAGTGAGAGAACAACGTAGACTGCAAGAAAGCAAAAACAGCGAGAAGCTGAAGAAGACCGAGAACCAGAGGGGGGGGGGGGGGGGAGAAATGGAAATATAGATTGCAGTGAACTTGAATTAACTACAAGGGCACGAGACGAGAACAATCCACATTTGATGGCAAGAATGTTCGTTTGGTGCAAATTCGAGGAGGATAGATTGACAAATTTTGTCATCGTATCGAAAAGTTGCTAATACTTAAATGGCCACAAGATTTTGCCCTATGCTTCTCCAAAATGTTTCTGCAGTTCAGCAGCAGATGTGTACTCATCTTTCGGCAGACAATCATGTACTATGCTACTGCTAAACAAGCAGTTACTGAATGCTTACGAATGGTACGGAGGCTACAGACAGAATTTCACGAAATACAGGCCGCAAGCGGCGGTCAGACACCATGTTTGAGTTGGCTGTGAAAAGAAATGATGTTTGATAGTGGTACGGTTCATGAAAGTGGGGGAAGATTTTGATAGCCTCAGAGAGGTATGTTTTGGAAGAGCTTCAAAAAGAATGTTGCTTCCAACGTTGAGAATCCCACTTATGATGATCACAAAGTCACAGACTTGAGAGAGCTGCCTCAAATGCTATTGAGTACGAGCTTAACCTCACAAAATGATAACAGACATTGTTCAGAAATTCTCTATGGTTATAGAGGTAAAAATCAGAATGATGCACAAAAGAGATACGGCCAGCAAAAAATGTGCAAAGTAAAAGCGCAGATTACTAGTGGTAGTGGTTCCACCTCGGCATCCAAAAATCAGTCTGACAAATCGATGCCGGCAAAACCTCCAATTTGTTTCCAATTGGTAACAAAAAGGGCATGTAAAGCCCAGTGTTGGAAATTGCAATAAGAAAAGGAAAGTTGGGTTTGTCATGCGCCATAAAAGTGTCCTATCATGAGGAAAGTGTCCCAGCTAAGTTGATTAGACAGGTAATGAAATCGTCCGTTCGATCTTTTGACTAGAGCTGAGCCAGCTGTTGATGAAAAGTATCGTAGCTTTTGTCTCAGGGTGAATCGCCCCTAGGCTACATGGCTTGAGGCCAGGTAAGCCAGTGTTATCTTAAGGGATACGGAGGCCAATCAGACAGTTGATGAGTGGAGTAGTGTAACTTTACCACCAGAGAGTGCAGTTGAATGCAAGGCATTATACAGGCCTATATTTGGCGTTGTTCACGTTCCCTTGTATAAGTGGGATATTGAAGTCCTGACCTGTTTCTGTCGCTTACTTGGTCATCCCGGGTATACCATGCAGGGTTGGTTATTTTTGCTGACGTAATGACTGGCTGGCGACAAGGTGTGTTGCGTCGCCATTGTTCGGCAGGAACGGTTGAGGTTATGACTGAATCTGAACATTACAGGTTGAAGTTTCCAGGCATGTTTCCGGATTGTTGTTGGTTTTAGATAAACAGTTGGTTCTGAACTGATGAAGTTACAGAGAAGTACCCGGGAATTTACCCAGTTCGTGTCTACTGAGGTCTTCGAAGGCTCGTGGGCTGCGCAGATGATGCCGGATTGTGTTGATGTGGAGGGAAATCTGGGGTTTTTTGGATTGGCGAGAACTTTTTTCAGTGACTTGAATGAGAGGGGGTGTGTTTTGAGGCTCCAAGGCTAGCAGTGGTGAGCCTGTTTAGTAAGTCTTCTGGTTCAGGCCAAAGCAGACATTGAATAAGCTGTAGCGTGTTCTACGAGCTTGGAGGCTTAGATGTACCTGTGACGTCCCGTGCTATTATGTCAAAGATGACATTCTTGATGAGGAAGTCGGAGACTCCCTGTAGGCCAGCTGATAGGATTGGACTGTTGTCCATCAAATTATCTGTCCCTCCCTGTTATCGCCCAATGAATTTGAGAATTGCCACGGTTCACTGTTGGCGGCCCATTTAGGCGTCAGAAAAGACAAAAGATCGAATCTGAGCATTTCTAATTGGCCGAATTGATAGTCCGAGACGTGGCTGATTTTTGTAAAACTTGTCACACATGTCAGGTGGTTGGTAAACCACGCGTCGATCAAGCGGCCGTTATTCGATTCCTGCATTTGATGAACCGTTCACTCCGGTTCTAGTGATTGTGATTCCCTTGCCTAGAACTGGTCAGGTCATAAGCTTTCCTCTTGAAACATGGATATGTCTACCCGTTTCCAGGCGTTTCCACTCAGGAATATTCATCTAACTGTAGTAGACCGCTTAGTGCAGTTTTCACTAGGACGGTATGCGCAAGGAAATCGGTCTGACAGAGTCAATATTGCATGTCGAATGTATTTAAGGGTGATCGTGTATCTTTGTATCAAGAGCTGAGTCACTCCTTATCATCCCAATCTCAAGTGCGTTAGAACGCTACCATCAGACCCTGAAGACCATGATTAGGATTATGTGAGGAGTACCCTGTATGGACTGAATAAGGGCATCCCATTCGTTGTTGTTTATGTACTAGGACTCCCGACATGAGTCGACGAATTAGTCCTGTTCGAGTTGGATGTACGGTCACGAGGTTTCAGGGGCCTCTATTAAGCTCATAAAAGAAGAGTTCATGTCCCAGGTGATAAGATGTAAAATCTCCTGGATACGTGTCAAAGTTTCCGTGAAAGGCGTTTAAGCATGGACTTGAGGTATGCTAGGGAACATTTCGAAAACCGTTCGCATGAAGCATGAAAAAGAAGCAGAAACAGACAAAATGAACCTTAGTACGCATTTTCAAGCTGGTGACAACAGTATGGTGTTGCACCATTGCAGGTGGCCGTTACAAGGCCAAGTTCAGTGGACCGTATGTGTCAAAAGAAAACTGAATGATGTCACTATGTGATCAGTTATCCGGAGTAGGAGAAAAGAACAACGGAATGCATTGTGTATAACATGCTTCAAAGAATATTTGAACGAGAGGTCCTAGCCAGCCAGTTCCGGTTGATAACCCAGGTTGGTAAATGATGAGGAGGAAGTAAGATGTGGTGGAGTCGTACTGTTGATGTCTGTATAGCATGCATAAAAGTGAAAGTAGACCACTAGTGTCAGGCTTGTCTAACACCTCCGTGTCAGATGTTATGTGCAGTACCTGCAGAGAACTGTGTCAGTGACAGTGTTAGGGGAAAACACACAAAGTGTTGAGTGACCCCCATGAAAAATCGAGAAACGATGTGACCAGTTCTGTGTCATGAATTTGGTGAAGTATGCAAAGAATGTATGTGAAGTGTATCTGACAAAACAATAAGGGGGAGATATACGCTTCATTGAAACAATCCCACAGATCTCCCTGATCGCTTGAAATTTGGCATGGACATGGTGACTCATTCGTTTGTAGACAAAGTGTACACATGTAAAAAAGACACAGTGTAGAAAATTGGGAAGTAAGTCGACACAAGAAAAGTGTGATCAGGTGTAAAATATGAATATAGAATCTTTTATCATGGTGACAAAAATTTTGAGATTTATAGCAAAACTTTGCTGTATAATTTAAATTTTATATGTTGAGAAAAATCAACGTGCAAGTGTAGTTGTCTTGCCTGATTGATTAGTGATATCGAAAACAGTTTGTTTAATTATTGAAAATTATTGTATAAAAAATAAATGTTCTCAAATGATTCAATAAGAGTCAAAAGTCATGAAAAATATTCATGGTTATAGTATACAATATTTTTAAAGCAGTTTGAATAAATTTGTATATATCTGTCTAACTAGTTTCTTTGTTGGTAAATAACATTGTGCGCTTTTTGGGCAACAAAAGACAAGTTGTCATGAGTAAATTATGAGTTTTATAAACAAAAAATGCACGATCATGTTCAGTTCTAAAAATGTTAAAAGTATAAATGTTCACGATGTCAGTGAAGGGAACATTTGTTTGACTATACTGTAAGCTAAATTGGATAGTTATTGCATTCAAATTAATTGCACTATTATGTGTATTGAAAATGTAAAAGAAATAATTTGCTACGGCAAATTTCTTTTTTCCACTGGGGAAGTGTTAGGTTAAATTTTGTAGATTGCATCTAAACACACACAAAAATAAGTTCCCCCTTTTTGAAAATTCCATAACTTTTTAACCGAATAATTTTAGAGCAGAATAATTGCAGGAGTGTTTCTGCACTCATTGACTAACTTCTGTGTGAAAATGTGATTGATCCGTCAAGTCATGCATGAGTGAGCACGTAATAAAGGCAAAATGTCACTTTCAAATAGTCACAGGGCATTTTGAGGATTTGTGATGCAGGATTTTGACAAATTCTGTTTCTGTGATATGATTAAGCAGCATATTTATGTTACATCAGTTATCGTTTCACCCCTAACAATCCTTTTGGCACTTTTCGCATATTTACGCTTCAGTGAGCTCAATTTAACAATTTCCATCCATCCTCAAATTTGAAACTGTAAAATCCGTAAGTTTATTGTAAAAAATTGAAATCCGATATTTTCGCAAGGTATCTTTACACATTTATGGGACCATAGAGAGCGTTGTAAATTGTCGTTTCAGTAGCACACTTTATAATAAAGCAAAAAATACCATTATGTACCATTATTTTAGCATAAGAGATGACTGCTGTGACTTTTGAAAAGTGACATTTTGCCCTTTAATTCATGCTCATCTCATGCATGCTTGACGCATTAATCGTTATTTTCACACAGAGGTAGTCAAGGAAGTGATGAAATGTTGCTGCCAAAGTTATTTGCTAAACTTATTTCATTAAAAAGTTATGGTATTTTGAACAAGGGAACTTACTTTTGAGTTGTGTTTTTACATGCTGCTGTACATTACTCTAGCCACTAATTAGATGCAGTTATGTGCTGGTGAAATCTACATTGAAATATTTTTACTGTTAACAGTTGTGGAATGTTCTGGGCTAGGTGGTATTTACATAGAAAAATGTAACTCCCAGGTGTCAGTTAATTAGCATGATAAAGGAGCATTTCCTGCGACTCCTGACTAGTGTGAGTTCAGTGACCTTTTAGGCTAATCTTGTAAACAGGTTATTTTATGAATGAATATTTGACATGGACTGATGTATTCTAGAAGTACAATTTGTAGTATAAATACAGATGTTTTTGGACATAGTTCAGAGGATTTCTGTATCTTAGCTCAAGTCACATGTGTTATGTAACCTGCATGTTGGCAGTTTATTGTACGGTTGCACGATACACAACCTGTGGAGTAAATAGCGAGAGTTTTGTGTGTGGACCTGCCGTTTATTACGAGATAGACCTGTGGAATTAATTTTGGAATTTCCTAATCATCGTGGCTGATTATCAACTTGAATACCTGCTTCATTCTGCCATTGATCATACTCATACCATTGGGGACTTCTACTAATTGGAATTATCTTGGATCATCTGTTCGACCTCCTGATTATTATCTGAAGTGCTATTCAGCTGTACATCTTGGAACCAACATTCTTCGATCATAATTTGGACTACTACTTGGGCATCAACTGGAGCTGCGGTATCATTCGACTACAGTATCCTTTAGCATTGTAAGTTAATATTTACTTGTACGATCATGATGTGAAAAAATTCGTGAAAGTTTATTTATTTTTTTGAGAAAAAGGGAATGATCCCATATAATAAATATTTGTAAATCAGAATTATTGCGCATTCATTTTGTTTCACTTTTGCGGTTGTGAACTTGATCGTAACAGTTGTCCGGCAGAAGTGCTGTAGCATGTTCACTGTCCCTGTTCCCGGCAGAAAGGCCTTAGCACTAAATTGACTCTAACTTGGACACCACTGGCTTTGTTTCACATGAAGTCAGAGAGGTGTGATATTTTTAGACCCTTTTGGCAGTCTGTTAAGTGCAAATATCAAATAAGGCAATATATCTCAAATTGAAGAAGAAAATTTACTGTTAAGATCCTTCTGCCGGACAACCAATGAATGATTCTGTAATTGTAAACTGACACCCTGTGAGTGTTTAATTACATCAAAATGATCAGACTAAACGATGTACATGTATTTACTCTCAATTGTAAATTTTCCCCACCAAAAATCCTCATTAGAAATCTGAATTTTATTCATAAATCACAATTTAGTTTTTACTCAAAAGAGATAAACAATGATTCCTTTTCATTATCACCTACATTCTCACTTCAAATTTCTCATATCCTTTCAAATTGCATCAATACAAATACTGTTCAGTCAAAATTTCTTACAAATTTATGATGATATCAAGGTTGAAATATGTCAACAATTTCATCATCTTTGGTTGCAGGTTGTTGCTGATAGATTGTTTACCTCTCCTGCTAGTCAGAGGTCATCTGTTTCAGGTCAAGGGTCGTCGTCACCATTGCGACAAAGCCAGGATAGCTTTGCTTCAGAACATCTTCTAGATGGGAGAGTTTCACCTGGTCATCCTCCACCAGATAAAACTGGTAAGTAAGTCTGTTCAGGATAACTGGCATTAAAGTGATAGGCTAACATTGTGGAGCTTCAATTAAAAAAATTGTCAAATTTTGATATATGAACTACATAGTAGTGTTCATATGGACAAATAAACACCCTAGAATACAAAAGTTTGGAAAGTTACACTGCCAATGGCAAGTCATTTTTAGACCATATCAAAGATAATGCTAGCATGGGGAATCATGTAGCTCAGATTTTTTTAACTGTGGTAAATGTTAGCCAATACCTTTAACAGCAATTTACTTATTGACAGGGCCTAGCTGAGGGTAAGTGTCATTCAATTCTCTTTGATTGTGCCGTAATTTTCACAATTATGACAATGTCAACAACAACAACAAAAAGATTAACTTATTCCTGGTACTTGCTGGCTCCATCTTCCTTTAAAGGCAAACTTTAACAATGTTCCCAATATAAAAAATCTAAGCTACATAATCCTTCATGCAATGTGTGTCTCTGATCATTGATGAAGTCTAAAAGTGAAGACCTGAAAAAATTATTTCTCAAAGTGACCATTTAGTGCCTTAACCCGAAGTTTACTGGGAGGTCGACCCCCCCCCCCCCGCCATGAATTTCGCGACATTTTCGCTGCGCAAATTTTTTTGATCACGTCGCGTGATGACTTTTCACTTTCAAGTTTTGCGTATCTTTTGAGACCATTTTTGCGAAAATCGGACATACCATTACGACGCTGTGCAACTTTTATACATGTATGTCAGCCTCAAAATTACTACAAAAAACATGATTTTGTGTACAATTTCAGTACAAATTGTGTTTTCAGCCAAATTATGATTATTTTTATTTTTACTGGTTGAAACAAATTAACTTTATGCTGTTAAAGATCACAAAAGTCTTCACGGCAAATTTTATTGGAAAACAACAGAAAATAAAAGTTGAAGAAACAAAGAAATACATAAGAAATTGATTCTGATATTGCAAATTGTTTTGTAGGTAATTGCTAGAAATGTCAGAAACAACATTTTCACCAAAAATTAGCATTCTACTAGCTATTTTAAGTGAGTTATAGGCAAAAACATAATATGCACTTATTTGCACAATCAATTACTTTAACCCTAATACCACGGGGGGGGGGGGGGGGGGGGGGGGTCAGTAAGTTCCTCCCCCCCCCGGACTAAACTTTCAACGCCGCGCGAATTTTTTGTACGGCGCAGTTCACTGGCTTTTACTACTTCTCCAAGTCTTCCCGCATCATTTAAGACCACTTTCGAAAAAAATTGGACGTACCGTTATGGACGCCCTCAAAACCGCGTATTTGTGTACAAATCAATGCAAATTGTGTTTCAGCCAAAAATTCATAAATGCAATGAGTTATTTTATTATTTTATGCAGCTGAAATGGATTAAGTTTATGCTGGTTTATGATCGCAATTAGTGTCCCTGACAAAGTTCATCAAAAAAATAATAAAAAACAAAGGGTCGAAAAACAAGAAATACATAAGAAATTCACAAAACACATAAAATACATAGGAAAGTAATTTCTGATTTGGCAAATGTTTTTGTAGATAATTTGTTAGAAATGTCAAAATGAATATTCACTAAAAATAAGCATTTCTACTAGCTATTGTGTAAGCGAGATATAGGGCGAAAAACATAATTTCATACACTTATTTGCATAATTAATTACTTAAAAAATATAAAAAATCAATTTTTTCAAAAAAATTTTACTATACAGTCTTGTAGTTTACATCCGGCTCTATATGCGCTGCAAATTGATTTTTGTTCTGCGGCAGATTTCGCCCAAAAGACTGAGCTCTTACCATGTGAAGCAATTTTTTGGATTTCATGCAAGATTGACTAAAGCTTAAGAAAAGATTTTTTAGAAATACAAGTGTGCGGAGTCACAAATTGACCCCCATCCCTATATATTTATTAGTGTTTGAGGGGACAAGGTCGCCTTTTCCCAAGGCGGACCATCGTGACATTACACCATCACTTCTCGCGCAAGTTACCACTCTGCCACATGGCAACGTTACTCGGCCATTGAATAAACAAGTTAAAAACTCAGGCCGCCGATTCTCTCTCTAGCCTAGTGTACACACAGGTTAAGTCTATGGGCGCGACAATGGTGCGAAAGTGCATCTGGGGTCAACTTACGATTTTCACTTTTGAAAGCACTAAATAATCATTTTGAAACTTACCCATTTTTTCAGGCTCATTTTAGACCCCTCTCAAGACACTCGGGTAGCATGCCCCGCCGCGAACACTCCATGTTGCGGCTCAGATTTTTTTACGTATCTGTGGGTAAATGTTACGCCAATACCTTTAAATTAAAGTACATTTTAAAAAAAATAAAAAAGCGATAAATTTTTATCTAATGTCTTTTTTCTTTTTTACTCAATATCATTAACATTGAAAGGGCGATCAGAATAGTCTATTACACAGTCTTAATTAACTGCGCTTAACGCAGCCACGGTGATCAACAAACAACTCTGAATTTACGCCTATTTAAACACAGGTTTCACCGCTCCCGTCGAGTGCGGACGCCCTCAAAGATGCCTCAGCAATCTCTAAAATACTATTATTATACCTTGGTTCACACTGGTGGAGCAAATATATATCCCAATGTCCATCCGTTCACGGAAAGAAATGGTCAAGCGTTCCGAAATTGTCTCTAAAATTGCTCCATAGATTATTAGCATGAGTGTACATAACAGTATAGATATGATTATGATTATGATATTGATATCGATATGATATGAAATGATATGATATGCATATGAATATGACTATGGTATTGAGTATGATATGATATGATAATTGATATTGGATATGCTATGACTATATGATATGATATTGATCATGATTATGATCTCATGATATGCATATGTAAGATTAGATATGACTCATATATGAGATGGTTATATCGTAGGTATGATGAGATATGAATGATATGATATTATGATTATATGATATGATAAGATATTGATTATGATATGATATTATATTTATATTCATGACTATGATTCAAGCATAGTGATATGATGATGATACAATATGCACCTATGATATGGATATGATATATGATATGATATGATATGGGATTATAATTTTGACGGTATATTATAGTAATTTATACTAAGTCCAGTGATATGATTAATTGTTTGAATCTTATTATGTGATATTTGGGAG
>JZLH01S0095629.1:0-14870 GCA_001188425.1 Eucidaris tribuloides | reverse complement strand
GTACCACGCATTTTCCTCACCCCCTGGTACCACAATTGCCGAATGGAAATTTTCATAGTCTTGATAGAAATACGTAGAGTTAGAGGTGTCGATCCCATTTTGTTGGGGGTTTTTCTGATGGGGGGGGGGGGCAAAGGTGAAAAAAATGTGTAACAAAATCTTCGCGCTCTGCGCGCAAAATTGCAATAAAGACATTGGGAAATCGAAAAGGTAGTTTGCAAGCACATTGACACTACAATTTCATGTCGACTTGAAGCCAGTGATTTTATTGAAGGCAAGGTTCACCCTGATATCAACTTGGTTTTAATAAAAGCAGAACAGTGAGAGAAACATATTAATGAAAGTTTGGTGAAAATCCACCAAAGAATAACAGAGTCATAGAATTTTAAACTTTTAAGTTTGTGACGTCACATGCGAGCAGCTCCCAAAATGTCATGTGATATGAATTCCATAAAAGTGTTGTTTTCTCAGAAATTTTAAAACAATTTTACCTGTGTATTCAATATATAATCAGAAACATCATTTTATACAGGCTACTCTGAGAAAAAAACATTCATTTTTCATGACCCAATAAAAATGGCAATTTATGGAATTTATATTACATGACATATGGGGAGCTGCTCGCATGTGATGTCACAAAGAAACCTCATAACTCTGTTATTCTTTGGTGGATTTTCGCCAAACTTTCGTTAATATGTTTCTTTCATTGTTCTTCTTCGATCAAAACCAACTTGATGTCAGGGTGAACCTTGCCTTTCACAATGCACATTTTCATATAGTGTTTTAATCTGCTGTTCAAACAAATGAGGAATGGCGATATTTTCCCATGGCCATGCTGTAGTACTAGCAGAAGACAAAAGTAAGAATTCCATATCTGGAGAAATTCACCATTAACTTATCAAAATAGAAGAAGAAACTTGTATGTCGTTTAAATAGGCCTCTCATTTTGGCTATTATTTCATCGGACTCCAGTTGACCACGAATACATTATTACATTCATAGTAGGGCACAGTCTAGGTATTTTCAAGATTTCTTGGTATGGTCAGGAAATTGAAGGAAAAAAGGCAAAATACCACAAGTTTCGTTCGGAATCGCTCTAGTCTACAGTTGTGCTTTTTTTTTCCTGGGGTCTAGATGCTTAGACTAGGCCCGTCAATCTCCCCTTCATCGATTATATGTCCGAACACGCCCCATTGTGAAGAAAGACGAAAGGTTTCCGTTCCGCAAGGAGATGATCGCCTAACCATGGCATAATCAACATTACTTCCTCGGCCCAATATTGGAATCCACTCGCAACAGGTACCATCATCACCACCATCATCGTCATCATTATCATCTCTAATCTCACGTGCTAGCGGCTTTTTTCAGCGACTGATTTGATGATGTTGCAACCCAACTAGAAAACACTCAACGGCACTTTCTTGGGGATTGAAGATCAACTCGGATTTGGGCCGATCCATCTTGTTACGTAATACTGTCGACATTCGCAAGTCCCGTTTCACGTTTATGATCAACAGAGTGGCAGTTCACGATCCAAACGTGCAGGACTTCGACGGTCTCTCTTTGTGACCGAAGTTTGTCAGCTGTTCGAAAGTTTACCCAACATTATTTGCAAGTTCTTGAAAGTTTAGTCTGCATTTCATTTTGCAATTTACCGATTTGACACCCTGCATTACTGTTTCAAAATTGTGGAACACTAGCTAGTAACAAGACAGTGTACCTTCAACGAAACTTCTAATTTATTGATGTGCTGTTCAGTCAGGAGGATCAAAGAAGCATCATCATGACAAGTGCTAAAGATTTGGAGAATGGAGTTGACATCGACAAACTCATGATGGTGGACAAAAGCATGATGAAGGAGATAAAGACCGAAGCTGCCATACCGTCTGGCTTCACAATAGACAAAATTCTTTCACGTCGTAATAATTCATCTAGAATCGTGAAGAGTCCAGTCAAAAAGCTGTTTAAGAAACCCAAGACAGAAAATCTGGATATTAACATGATTAAGGAGGAGGAGGATGACGATTACGGCAACAACAGCGACGACAATCACAATGTCAATGATGTCGAGATACCACAGCTAGACAACACCTACAACGCCTTGTGGCTGCAACATCGGCAACATCAGCAAATGGAAGCAGCTTCACTTTTTTACCACAACTTCCACCGGGACTACCACCACCTGCACCAGCACCATCCTTACCACCAGTACCCTCATCCCGGGTTCCCGGTGAGCTGCCCGGTAGCGCCTGGTCGAATGCATATGCACCCCTTCAGCTGCCCGTGTTCAGAGCAGTTTTTCGATCAGCCGTACTTTCTTCTCACACCAGGTAAAATTATCAGTGTGTTGTTTTGGTGAAGTGGTGGTGAATACGAAATTGTGTCATGTGGTGTTTTTTTTATATAAATCTATGTCATTTATAAAAATGCTGGAAAATCGCACGTTCTAAACAGCTAACTGCAACTGGCTAATTTAAAATGTGGGGTTTTTTTTGTCAGAAATTGATGGAAAATACACAAGTCGATGGTGGCGACTTGTTTGCTGTGTACATGTATTGTCTGCACTCGCGATACAATCAAACCTATGTACTAAAATTGTTTGGAATAGGCCTATTGTTTTCCGATGTCAACGTCAGCACTATACCTATACTACAAACGATTTAAACTTTAAAGATGGGTGAAATTAAACAAAAAAAACTGATTTCACGAAAAACTACAGCAAATCAAACCTGTGATAAAAATTTACTCTCATACCATTTTTTTTATACAGCTATTTTTTTACTAACGGATTTTAATTCAAAGTTTTCGCATACTTGCATATAATTGACCCAGCTAGCTCTTATATTATGGTTTTGTTGTCTTGCAAAGAAAACAAAATCATCACAAATGTCAAACAAAGGAAATAGATGATGAAAAGGAAACTCAACTGCTCAAGATAAGCAGGATAAGGATTACAATTGTCCTGATCATGCCATGGCCTGCTTTATATAATGTAAACAGGGTAAAAAAGTCCAAATTAATCTGTCGAAACAAAATCAAATTACAGGAATGATTAAAGCCACTGGCTAACATTTACCACAGTTAATAAAATGTGAGCTTCATAATCCTCCACGATCCAAGTGTCTTTGATAAGGTCTAAAAATGAAGCCCTGAAAAATTTGTATTTCAAAATGATTATCTAGTACTTTAAAAAAAGTGACAATCGTAAGTTGACCGGATACACATGCCCATTTCCTCCCATACACTGCGTGTAGATCTAGGCTATTTTCTACTCGCCCAAGTATTAATTGTTTATTCATTCATATCTTGCTAGTGGCAGCATAAATTTCCTAACTTTTGTATTCTATGGTGTTTATTTGTCCAGTTGAAAAGTACTATGTAGCTCAGATAGTAAAGTTTGACATTTTTAAGTTTGACTATTTTTTTTTTAAATTGAAGCTCCACAATGTTAAAGATAGATTTAAATTGTCTGCAATGTATACATTTCGAAATTGGCAGTCTTGATTTCTAAACCTTCCCTGCCGTCCGTTTCATTTTTTATTTTCGTTTTTACTTTCTTGGTTTGATGTCATGATCGATAAATTATGGCCCTGGGAAGCGGGGTGAAATTTTCAGGGAGTGCGCAGCACCCCTGCAAAAAGACGTGTATGTCTATTTTTCTTCAAATTTGGCCGCTGAGCAACTTTTCAGCTGTTGATTTGGCCGCTAATTTGGCCTTGGAAAAAACTTTGGACCGCGAAAATTTTGGGGGCCGCAAAAATATATATCTCTGCATCGCCGGCGAAAAAATCGTTCCCAGGGTCCTGCGATAAATGGCAGTTTGTAGGTGTTTTGTATGTTTTCCTTCTCTTTGAAGGGAAAGGGCAAGAATAAAAGTTTAGTTCTAGGACATAATGCTCACAGAATCAAATATAATTGTTAAAATTTCTGTTGTGAAAATGTCCTCAGCTTTGTTGTACAATTATAAGAAAATACTGTGATGGTGAAATTTGTTGTGTGGCTGTCTATGGATGAACTTTTATCACGGGCAGAAAATAATTAAATACTGGTGAATTAACGCTCAAATCCCCTCCTCCCCCCCCCCCAAAAAAAAAAATCAAAGACGAATTGGCTGAATACAGCCAGTACAATCACAATGATTTGTTTATAATATGTTTCAATTCATTTGGTTCTTGAGGCATTTTAAGCTGTTTTGACTGCTCCTAATTATAATGTCACTCATTGACCTTTAATTTATAATAATTGCATTAGTTAGTGTATTTAAAATGATAGTTGAATAAATGACATGATTGGGGGTAGTCTTCAACTTGGGCTGAAACTACTCTAGAATCAAGTCAACTATGCAAGGAATCTCCTGTGAAAATCTTGTTGTCAAACGTTGACTCATTCTAAAATAAACAATGTCGATATCACTCGTAGCACGGAAACCTGCCGTGTGGCTCTCTATGGGGCTTATTTTTATCGTCCCCGGATAAAATTAAGATACTCCTGTGCTTATGCTTGATTCTCCTTAAGTAAACAAATTACAGACAAATCCTCCCAGGTGGGAGATCCACTCCTGCTAGTGTACTATAGTTGGTATATGTTTCAACTCATTTGGTTCTTGAGGCATTTTCAAGTGTTCCCAATCATTTCACTAACATCCCCCCCCCCACCAAAACAATCATAATGATTGGTTTATAGTATGTTTCAATTCATTTGGTTCTTAAGGCATTTTACGCTGTTTTGACTGCTTCTAATTACAATGTCACTCATTGACCGGTATGACCGTTAATTTATAATAATTGCTGTAGTTAGTGTATTTAAAATGATAGTTGAATAAATAGTTATCATGTAAATGGTATCTTAATATTCCTGGAGCAAGACTAAAGCTGAAAAGTACCCGTTTTCCTGTACGTGCACGTGGATGCTAATGCCGTACAGCACCCGTTCCCAGACTGATAGATAAATATTGCAAAGAAAATGTATCATTCTGGGAGCCCTATTCAAATAAATCAAACTTTCATATCTGATCTATAGAGTGTTTTGAATGGACAAGTGAACACCCCAGAATACAATTTTTGATAGTAAATGCTGCCACTAACAAAATACAAGTAATATAATCAGCACACGAATTATCCAAATTATCATAATGTCATCTGGATAAAATTCTATATTAAAATAGTAAAACTGAGAAAACCAGAATGGTCACTGAATGATTTATCACTTGATCATTTTACTTGATAATTTCATCATTTTTCATGGCTTCATTTTTAGACCTTATCAGAGACATTACATGAGGGATCATGTATATTTCTCAGATTTGTTTTAACACGGTTTTGTGTTACATGATGGCTTTAATCTTCTACTCAGTTGACTCAGTTTAGTGGACCTGACTCACTAAATGGCAGTTAATGTTTCGAGCATTTTTCTCGATGTCCAGGTGATAATTGATCTTCAAATTCCATGCATGACCTTCACAAGTATGGCGTTTTGTTGTATTTCTGAAGTAAGTGTGCAAAACTAAATGAAATGAATGCTGTAGGCCTAACTTTTGTATGGTAGTACCTCATTGGTAAGATGGGGTTGTGAATTCAAATCAACTATATCTGTTATTCTTTACTTAGCGACTTCTAATTAATCTGTTCACTTGAATTTCGTGGCATTAACCGATTAAGTTAAATAAAAATACCACAGGTTGACTGTTACCTGTAAAGTGATCTTCTTTTCCGGAAATTATCAACACGGAACAAAATTTAAAAAATCATTAATTTTCTGACAGCAATCGAACTGAACAATGCAATTATCACGAACACCTAATCTCTTCATAGAAAGTTCAACGGCTTGTAAAAGTTGCAATCCAATTGGTTATCTCTGGGGTATGACGTAAGCTAGTTTCTTCCTTGACATTGAAAGAAAAAAAACCCTTTTTGGTTTAATGGCCGTTAATCTCTTAATCTGCCATTCATCTTTTCTACTTCAAACGTTTTAGTTCAATGAGCGTATCGGTCTCACTCGGCGATATATCGATTGCAGTGTGTGTCGATAGAACAAAAACGATGGCGTTACACGGTTGTATAAAGATTATCGCACAAAAGAACTAATTGATCCGTTAAGTTACGAAAACTGAATGTGTTACGGTCGTTAGTATGGATAATCCTGTTAGACCTGTCATCAATTCTCTTTCTTGATTGTAATAAATTTGCGAGAAAATTTCACTGAACCGCGGCATGCTAGGTCAACGGCCCAAACTCCCACTTTCGCGTTTCTCGCGCGGATCTGTGGACGTGTGGTTTATAATAGGCCTATACTGTTATACAGCGCCACTGTCACAGTTGATCGACTTAACGACTACCTGATACGATATAATTGTGTCATCTTAAAGTTGAGAACAAAGACAATCGAGTAAGATGGAATCTAAAGAAAAAAAACTTCAGCAAAATCCAAACCGAAGCCATGCCATGCAGAGTGATAAGGTATGGGCAGAGAGGTAGGGTATAAAAAGGCAAAAGACTTAAAAAAATATATATATACATAAGCCTACGCATAAATGAATACATTGCATAAATCAATTTCATTAGAATTCTTTGTGGTATTTATATCTCTTCATTCACCTGGTACAAGTATTGCCTGAGAGGTGGTAATGTAAAAGATGAACCCCATTAAGGGAGTTGTTTGTGGAGAAAGACTTTTTGTTATGGTGGAGCTGAGTCTCGGATTCAGACCCTGTAAACTGTTGTCCTTTTCGAATAGACGCACCCTCACATGCATCTTGCAAAGTCAATTCACTAGTCTTTGTTCAAGGCAGGGGCGTCGCCACAGGGTAAAATCACAGGGAGGGTGAAAACCGAATATAGCGGAGCGAAAATGTCCCAAAGGCCAAAATTTCGTGAAAAACCCACGATTTTCCAACTTTTGAAAATTTTAGGGGGCAACCACCCCTCTGCCACCCCTGTGGCACCGCCCTTGGTTCAAGGTAGTTGAACACTAAGTAATTGGAAAATTTTCCTAGTTTAGGATGGGTTGTAAGATAGATTCTAGTTTGGCTTCCAGACGTACTAAGAAGTAAGAACGGAGAACCAATCCAATATAATTAACTAGAGAAATTCCTATCATTAATAACTGCCTTGTACTAAGACGAGTGTGCTGAGGTCCATAAAGGTAGAGCATGGACAAAGTGAGTGTTGTTTATGAACTTGGGAACTCTTTATTGCATTTAGTCTTCCAATCAAATAAACTAATAATCCCAGTCCAATAAACCTGTCTGAGTTTGCACTTGGCTTCTTCTTACCTCCGAGACTCGTTATTACTGCAATTATGTGTATCATATTCCAAAATCACAATTAATTGAATATTTATGTTTTTCGTCACTCTGTTTCAATGATCATATACTTTTTTGATTGCAAATGTAACCGATAAGTGTACATTATTATATTTAAGTTAGTCAATTATGAAATGTATTCGTGTTTACATTGTCAAATGATTTCCATGTGTCTTTTGTTACTACAATTTTCAAATTTATTTAAATAAATGTATGTTAGATCAAACGTAATTTTAGATAATATCATTATTTCTTTAGCCTTCATTACTCACCGCTTTAAGTTTAGTCCGGCTGATTTGTTTTCAATTCAGTTACATTACTCTTAGTTAAAAAAAGAAATCACACTTTTTACTGACTTCTTGAATTAATTAATTGTTCATTTGGATTTTTTATTCAAGAATTTTGTAATCAAATACTGCTTGTTTATGACAATTATTTTAAGGCTGTACATACTTTTTACTCTTTACCTTAATGTTTTTTAATTAATCAATTATTTAATTGCATCATGTATTTTAACTTCGTACATTGTTTTGTATATTTTTAAAACATTTCATGTAAATTATGTGCAATTCAGGTGCATAGCTACCAGACATAACCTGATTAAAACCATATTGAATTATGAATTATGTATATGAATTCATGAATAAATGTATGTAAATAGAAAAAAAATGAATTAATGCAGAAAATAATCAGCCCAAACAACAATAAAAAAAAATAATCAATTTTATTAATTAACCTAATTATTTCGTTTTTTTCTCCAGCTGGCTACAGCATCCCATCCCCTCTTTCACCCGATTATCATCGTCTCTCAGCTGCCCGCTTCTCGCGAAGACGCAAAGCCAGAACGGTGTTCAGTGACTTCCAGCTGCGGGGACTTGAGGCGCGATTCGTCCGACAGCGATACCTGTCTACACAGGAGCGAATCGAGTTGGCCCACGCACTGTTGCTGACAGAATCTCAGGTACATTTCGATTTCATATTTCCTTTATCAACATGAGTAAAATTATGTAAAATGCAAAAGTATCACCCGTAATTTCCGTTGTATGTCCACGATTTTATTAATCATCCATTACCGGTAAGTTTAGATAGATGGATTTTTGGGGGGAATGTAATAAAAACACTGACATAGTAAAACAAGTTCCGTTTTCGTAATTTATTCTTATCTCATCTCATTTAATCTCTTCCCATCTCATCTCATCTACTCCCATGCCCTCTCGATCCTCTTTTCTCGTCACTTCTCATCTCTTTTTATGTCATCTCATCTCATCTCATCTCATCATCTCATCCCATCCCATCCCATCTCATCTCATTGTATCTTATCTCAACCTATCCTATCTGATCTGATCTCATCTCATCTCATCTCACCCAATTCAATCGTATCTACCTACCTCAACTTAATCTCATCCCATCTCATTTCATCCCATCTCATCTCGTCTTATCTCACCCTATCCAATCTGATCTCATCTTATTCCCATCTCATCTCAATTCATCCAATCGTATCTACATATCTCATTTCATCTCATCTCTTCTCATCTTATCTCATCTCATCTCATCTCATCTCATCTCATCTCATCTCATCTCATCTCATCTCATCTCATCTCATATCAGCTCATCCCATTTCATCCCATCTGATCTCATCTCATTTCATCTCATCGTATCTTATCTTATCCTATCCGTATATCCCATCTGATCTCATCTCATACCATCTTATTCCCATCTCATCTCTTCTCATCTTATTTCATCTCATCTCATCTCTTCTCATCTCATCTAATCCAATCTCATCTCATCTCATCTCATCTCATCTCATCTCATCTCATCTCATCTCATCTCATCTCATCTCATCATCACATCCCATCTCATCTCATCTCATCATCACATCCCATCTCATCTCATCTCATCTCATCTCATCTCATCTCATCTCATCTATCTTATCTAATCCAATCTCATCTCATCTCATCTCATCTCATCATCACATCCCATCTCATCTCATCTCATCTCATCATCACATCTCATCTCATCTCATCTCATCTCATCTCATCTCATCTCATCTTATCTTATCTTGTCTTATCTTATCTTATCTTAAATATCTTATCTTATCTTATCTTATCTTATCTTATCTTATCTTATCTTATCTTATCTTATCCTATCCTATCTGATCTGATCTGATCTTATTCCCATCTCACTACATCTCATGTAATCTCATTTTTTTCCATCTCATGTCATCTCAATTTTTTTCATCTCATGTCATCTCATTTTATCTCATCTCATGTCATCTCATTTTATCTCATCTCATGTCATCTCTCTTTATCTCATCTCATCATCTCATTTGCTTTTATCTCTGCTCATCTCATCTCACCTACTTTTATTTTTTTATCTCATTTCATTTCATCTCATCTCATCTTAAACTTTTATTTATTTTCCTTCTTTCTTTCTTTCTTTCTTCCTTTCTTTCTTCCTTTCTTTCTTCCTTTCTTTCTTTCTTTCTTCCTTTCTTTCTTTCTTTCTTATTTATTCTCCCTTTATTTTTTCTTTCATAATCCATGGAATTTTTTTGCGGCGGTACTGAAAGGGTTAGTCATCGAAGTGTACATGGTTTATTTCTTATTTGATACCCGGCCGTTATACTGCTTCCATTTATGTCTCATGCCTGCCGAAGTTTGATTTTATATTTCGTTTGTTCCACTGGCAAAGGATGGTGTGTGCATAATGTTTGGTGGTGTTTAGAATTGGGTTAAAGTGATACGCTAACATTGTGGAGCTTCAATTTGAAAAATTGTCAAACTTTGGTATCTGAGCTACATTGTTGTGTTCAAATGGACAAATAAACACCCTACAATACAAAAGTTTGGAAAGTTACACTGCCAATGATAAGTTATGCATAAATAAACAATTTATACTCGGGGCGAGTAGAAAATAACCTGGGTGTACACACAATAAGTCTATGGGAGGAAATGGGCAGGTGAATCCGGTCAACTTACGATTTTAACTTTTTTAAAGCACTAAAAAATCATTTTGAAATAAAATTTTTTCAGGGCTTCATTTTTAGACCTTATCAAAGACACTGGTAGCATGGGGAATCATGTAGCTCAGATTTTTCTAACTCTTGTAAATGTTAGCCAGTACCTTTTAAAGTAACCAAGTCAAGGGTAAATGGTCCACGGACTTTGTGAAAGAATTAAAATCAACACACTTTGATAAACAAGAAAAAAAAAACCGAGATGATCATCCTTCGCAAGTTCGCATTTCACTCTGGTTTCTGGACACCCATTTTTATAAAACGCAAAATTTGTATCGGCTATCGATTGATATGCGCCGTTAAAACCAACAACAACAACAACAACAATTTTGGTTGAAACTGGAATGACACATGAGAAAAAAAAGAAACAAATTATAACAAATAATCTTGATTTATTAAACCAAGGGGTTATTAGGCACGCAAACAGTGTACCTATATATGCATTTCTGAACAATAATGTATTCATTTGTCTTTAGGCAGTTTGATTTGTTTGTATAAAACTACGTCCTATGGTTCAGGTTTATCTTATAATGAACCATTGTCAAGTTCATTACTGACAGCAAGGCAAACAAAACGGTGATAGTTTACGGGGACTTTACCTGGGTGTCCTGGCACGGTAAACAACTCAATTGTAATGTCCAGACGGGATAATCATGTTGCTGTTTGCTGATTAGTGCGATAAAATTATTTGGTGGATAATACTACATGATTGACACCGTAGCTCTTGAAGGAGAAATCTAAATCCCACCTCCCTGCTGATACCAAGCTGAATTCGTAGTAGGTCCATGATTAAATACATGTAGCAGAAAAATCCACAGGAACAGTTCAGTTGAAGAAAAATCGGATAAATAGTAATCAAAGGCATTGTATACCAATTTTTGTCCAGTTTAAAAATCAGGAGAACACATAGTTGAACTTGAAGTTTGAGAAGAGTCGAACAAATAGTAATTAGGATATCAATTTTGATAATTCCAAAGGTCATTACAAAATTGGCAACATTGTGACATTTGGGCGTACTGTGATCAACCCTCAATTGTTTTTACACGAATGACGAAATATAACTAAATATTAATTTTCTTGAATGTTTGTGCCTAAACAATACATACTAATATTCATGTCGGGAAAATGTGAAAAGGGGAGGGTTGAGGATGTAGAGAAATCAGTGTTTGAGGAGGAGGGGTATAGCTGGCCCGGGGGGGGGGGGGGTTCAGTTACAACGTGTACACCATGAGCGTGTGAAAAAAAAAACGCGTAAAAAGGGTTGTTTTTCACGGTCGGACGATGTACGCGCGTACAGTGAAAAGGGTATCAAAATCCGCCAAAATCAAGAAAAAGTGTATACTTTAAACAGAAGGCTTACTTTAAAAGGGCATCTTTTCAAACTTGAATACTTGTTTAGGGTATTCTGAGATCGCCGATAATTACAGTACTTGTTTAGGGTATTCTGAGATCGACATAATATTACTTGTTTAGGGTCCATTTTGAAAGTCCATACACGCGCATGGTGTACACCTTGCAATGACAGTGCTCCCCCCCCCCCGGGGGGGGGGTAGGGTAGCAGGGACCATGTAGCTCCATGCTGGGACAGAGGGGTGCGAACACTAGGTAACAATAATTGCTAGCGTACAAATACGACAAAGCTAGTGGCATGTTTTGTTAGCTGGTGTCCTTATTCCGTAATCATCCATGATTACTGAACGTCGCGTTCTTACGACATGTGTCGGGATTTGGGAACATCGCAAACGGCGGGATGACCTCTTGTTTATCTTGATATAAGCCGACCACCTTTTTTTGTTGATGTTATTGTTAGATCAATAAAAGTGGGTTGTCTTTTAAAGTTCATAGATTTAATGGGATTGTTGTTTAATCTTGTTTTTGTTTTAGAGGTACCCTTATTTATTATATAACTGGTATTACATAAAACTTTTGTGCGATGATCATTTTATTGCACTTGGCAAATGTTTGGGATTGTTACAAGTTACAGTCAGTACTAAAACAGCTACAGGTCATAATTCTGATCCGATGATTGAAAGACACTGTTTGATACTGTGTAAGCCGTATTGATAGGAAAAGGTTAAACTTTGCTGTTTGACTTTCACAATACAGTGTTTGGATGGACAGATAAACTGGATATACCCAATACTGTACACCTTAGAACACTATTAGACAGTTATGCTGTCACTTTCACTGAAAATCGGGACGAAAATTTTATAACACAACAGTTTGTGCGGAAAACTAGAATGGCCGCTCATTGAGTTTCACTTTTTAAAAACACTTATCTTTTTTTTCTTTGAAATGCATTTTTGTGCTTTATTTTTATGTCGTTCCTTTCCTTGCAGGTCAAAACGTGGTTCCAGAATCGACGAATGAAACAGAAGAAACTGCTTCGAGACTCCGGACCGCAACAACCCGACAGAGGCATCCTTGACATGGAAATGGAAGATGAAGTCGAGAACGAAGACGACGACGATGATGTTAAAGCAAATGCGTCGCCTGTAACCATAGATACGACGAGAAGTTAGAATAATAGTAATAGCGGTTGCACTTAACATGTCTACGCAGTACTAATGTTGCTGAATAACGAAATAATAGTCTTGGACCAACAATTTAAATGTCTGACTCTGGACTGTGTTTACACTGTCGTAATTACCAGATGCCTACTTCTACCTCTATGCTAAAACAAATACGTTTGATGTTACAGTCGTCCGTGCACTCAGGGAAGATACACTGTACAAGTCATAGCGTACGCGAGGATTTTTACCCAGGGGTGTTCATGCGCGGCCAAATCTAGTTCAACATTTTCCCGCGGTCACGAACCAAGCCTCCATAAACTCGACTCGGGGGGGGGGGGGGGGGGGGGGGGGGGGGGGGGGGGGGGGGGGGGGGGGGGGGGGGTGACGAAAAATGTTTGTTTCGAAATCCAGAAGTCCCAAAATTTTCCCCGTCACCGCACAGCTCTACCGTAAAACTTGCTCAGCAGCCCGGGGGGGGGGGGGGTAGTGACGAAAAAATTTGTTTCCAAAGATCCAAGGAAATCAACATTTATTTCATGTTTTTCAGGGTTATTTCACATTATTCAACACAGCCCATTTTGATAAAAACAGGGGTTGATATCGTGAAAAAAGGGGGTGATACGGGGGGGAAAGGGGGGTGTTGGGGTGTTAAACACCCCCTTTGGCAAAAAGGGGGGTGTTTTGAACAACCCCAAACACCCCCGCCCCTCGCGTAGCGCACGTCTGTAGTGTGTTGGAGTTTTAAATAAATAACCTATATTCTGCTAATTCTGCGTCGAATTATTGCTCTTTCTTTCTCCTCACTCGACCATGCTCCCTCTCCTCCTCCTCCTCCCCTCCCTCCTCTTTTCGCCCCCCCCGCCTCCTCTTCCTCCATTCTTCTTACCTCCTTCTATCTTCTTCTTTTCTATCTTGCTTCTTCTTCTTCTTTCTCTTCTTCTTTTCATTCTTCTATCTTACTTCTTCTCTTCCTTCTTCTTCATTCTCTTCCTTCCTTGCTCATCTATCTTACTTACTTCTTCTACTTCTTCTTGCTTATTTGCTTCTCTTTACTTCTTCTCTTTTACTACTCTCCTCCTCCCACCATCCTCACTCCTACACCCTCCTAGTCATGCATCCCTGATAGATTCGTTGCTATTATTGTAAATCGATTGAAATTGTCCGTTAGTTTTGGAAAAATATGATTAAGCAATATTATTATTTATTATCGTGAATAAAAAGTTATTTGCCAACTCTGTCCATATTTGCTTAACCTCATTTGTACATTCCAATTGTTTCCTCACTTCTTATATTTAAAAATCATTTTACAATGCCTTACAATATTCATTTCCCCGATACAAGGGTGCAAGTTTTACAGAAGATATCTTGAAATCAAGCAAAAAAAAATAGCAATTATTGCAAAGGCAGGAAACTCTGAACTGTAAACAGTATAAGTGAAAAGCGAGTAGATATCGGTATACAGATACATATATGTTTAATCTAAAAATAGGTAGCATGAAAAACATAAAATCTCTAACCTCATTTACAAAAAACATAATTTTATCAGAAGATGTTATGATAGAAGTAATATACAAAGTTTTTAATGATGTTATTTATTTAAGTTCGCACAAGGGATCGCGAACCAGAATCTAAACTTAATCATTGAAAAAAAAAAATGTGACAATCGTTTGGAAATGCGCAACTTTTGGCCAATTATTCTTGCCTTATAAATATGTGATGGATGATCATGGTAACCACTTTCCTGGAAAAGCAACAATAGACTTACATAAAACAAAATAAGAACACAGTTTCATAAACATACACGTTAAAAACGTGTTTAATTAAATTATCAAATCAAGACGCGTACAAAAAGTGTTTTAACGAACTGTTCGAGAAATGAACATGAACTTTTGAAATATCATAGTTGATACAAATAATTAATCCTAACTACGCATTTATGATTTCAGCAGATAATTAACGTGTTCAAGTGTTTACAAACAGTGTTACAAGCATAAGTGTTTAATGTTTATTAAAATCTTTTAGTATTTTTACAGTGTGCCTA
>JZLH01S0095624.1:1273-11688 GCA_001188425.1 Eucidaris tribuloides | reverse complement strand
TACGAAAAATGGAGTAATTTGCACAGAGTATCAGATATTGCCACAAACAAAACTTGACGAAACTTGTACAGTGACTATTACCCCCCCCCCCCCCAATTACAGAATTGACTTCAACTGGAAACCTAAGAATGTACCTACCGATAGCTTCCTGTACAATGATGACAAAACTACAGACTTCTGTGTTCTGGGAGGAGTCGGTGGCCGAGTACAATACCGTGGCGCTTCCGACTCCAAAGCTTTCGCCCGGCTGCCTGATGGAAACCGGTGTTATCGTCTCTCCCGAATTGTCTGTGGCAGTAGGCAGCGTCCATGACAGAATGGCCGTGTCTGAGGCACTGAAAACATACGCTGTGATATCTCCAGGACATCCCGTTAGTACTGGCTTCTCTTGATCTGGACATGGGAGGGAACATAATATAGTGTTTGGTGAACTGGACATTAACCCTCAAAGAGCCAGGTCTTTTACACCCATCTCACAGCCAGGGGAGGGGGATGGATTTTAATCAGTAAATATAAAAATAATCATGCACATATAAGTTTAGACTGAAAACACAATTTGCATTGTAACAACACATGATTTCATGTTTTTGAGTTTTTTTTTGCCCGGATGTCACGAATTTGGTCTCAAAAAATACAAGAGATTTGAAAGAAAAAAGTCACAAAACACCGCGACTTAGAAAAGCGAACTTAATCACTATTATCCATAGCCATCCATCCCCACAAACCAATACGCATGCAGATATGTGACCACAACACCAGGTTTTTACCCTTCTCTTTTCAAAGAAGTGTGTGGGTTCTTTTACGTGCTGAGGTGTTTCTGTGTCAACACAGGACCTCCAGCTTTACATCCTATCTGAAGGATGAATGGCATACTTTTTGATTCACATTGTATTTTTACTTCAGTTCATTTATCATAACTGTCAATGTGTTAATATAATAACAAAATATTACAAGAAGTACATAATACCATTCACAACGCCCACAAATTAATCAATTTCATCATCAATATCGAATTATCATACATAGAAAGTAAATGAAAGAGAACTTGTGTAGCAGTAGGATCTGAAAAGGATAATTGCCAAACATGGAGATTTTACAACTGGAAAAAAAAAAAAAAATTAGCACTCACCTTCTATCGTCACCGTAAACGTGCAGGTCGTCTGGGAGCCAGCCGAATCGGTAGCTGTGACTGTGACAGGCGTCTCACCGATTGTGAAGTTTGATCCGGGCTGGATGTCGGAGGTGACAGTGACTGCGCCCTCGTCATCCGTGGCCGTGGGTTGGGTCCACGTGACAGAGGCATAGGGGAGTCCCGCACCAGTGGGTTGCGTGATGGCTGGCTGGCATGCTACAAACTCTGGAGGAGCATCGACTACAGGGGGCGCAAGATAAAAACAGGTCGTGTTACACACCGACTGTCTCTGTACCATTACAGACAGGAGGAGGTGCCACAGGGAGACAGAGGGGTGGTTGTCGTGCCCACAAATTGTTTAAAATTCAGAAAATCCCAGGGTTTTTGTAGCATAATCTATGAAATTAGGTCTTTTTGATATTTCTGCCCCCAACCATGGTTTTTGCCCTCCCTTAGATTTACCCTGATGACACAACCGTAAAATACTTTGCATATGATAATTTTAAGACACTGTTTAACTTTTGTTACATGATCTATGTTTGCACTTTGTTTTATTTAGCACATTCCATTGACTATGTTATTCGCAAGAAGATTAAAAGGTCAAGGTGTTGAATTATAGTCTCTAGTCATAGCTCTCCCATGACTTTACCTTCCCTGATTATCGGACGATATTATTTATTTACTTTCTTACCCACATACTTACTTAATTACTTACTTACGTACTTATTCATTCATGAAACAGACCAGTTTGACTGAAGGGTCACCTTTGGATTCTGGTAATTTTCTTTTTTTTTGGGGGGGGGGGTGCAGATTGCTGAATTTTCCTATACTCTCAAAAGCATTCATTAATTTCATTAGATTCATTTAAAGATTGTGTCATTGATTTGGACATCAAAAAAAACATCTAAATGAATGAAATCAGCTGAAATCATATCCAATGTGAAGATTACTATAAATGAACACCTCTCATAGAGACTTGGGGTAAAATATTGAGTTTTGGTGAAAATCTGGACGGTTAAACTTCATCCTTTTTCAAACTGCTCAGGAGCATTTAAAAAAAAAACGGACCGTTCCAATATTGTCCGATCAGCCGTTAGCCGAAGGTCACGTGGAGTTTAGCTGTTATCCAATCAGTGTGCTCCGCTAGTCTTGCGACGGTACACGTAACCGCGATTCGTAATTTGAGCAAAATTTAAACTCACGGAAAGAACACCATTCCGTGGTAACATGTCGTTATTAGCTTATCTCATAAAACAACAAATTCATGACGTATGGATCTCAAACTTTCAACACACCATTTGTAAGTACTAAACTACCGTTTGGTATTGATAAGGGAAGTAATGGACTTGCACATCCCTGACACAATCTTTAATGCAACTAAAAAAAATTAAAAACTGGACTTCCCCTTTCACTTAGCCTTAGAATGGAAGCACCATTGTGTGTTTGTATACAGCTCATTTCACAAGATATTTTACTAAGGGGTCACTGAATAGAATTATGACACCTATCTCATATAAGTTGATTCCTACATGTATATAACAATTAATAAAAAACCATGAACTAGCTTTACCTATTGTTTTATCTACCTGATGTAGCAATAGACAGATATAATTATTCAGATATTCAATTACTGTAAAACATTAAACTTTCGAAACATGAAATTTCCGTGAGGTCGACAGCCACTTCACGTGCATGAAACTTTTGTGAATCGCCGTCCAAGTCTTGAATTGGCATTACAAAAATTACAGACACAAGCTTTTACATGCAGTTTACTTCACGAATCTCGACTCCTCGTAACCTTTGTGAAAGTTAAATGCTTGCAAAAAATTCTGGTTTTAGAGTACTACAACTGGGGAAATACCCTTCACACATGAACTCTTAACAATCACTTGCAAAAGTACCCACCTACGACGACAACATCAAACGTGCAAACGGCCGTGTTGCCGTACGCATCTGTGGCCGTATAACTAACTGCGGTTGTACCAGCAGAGAAGAGGGACCCAGAGGCTCGGTTGACATCTACGGTGACATTGCCCGTGTTATCCGTTACCGTCGGGGCAGCCCAGCTGATAACCACCGGGAGCTGCGACACTGGCAGTGTTCGGCTTGGTATATTAGGACACCCTGTGAAGACTGGATCTTCATTGTCTGCAGATAAATGGAGAGTAGGCAAATATTAAAGGCAGGGAATCTCATTTGCATCTGTTCTGCAGCACAGCAAAACATCACTTATGCCTTCAGGCTATTGATGAAGGACATGTCTGTGAAATCCAAGGATCAGTAATTACCTACAATTTGAAAAGTTTGCAAAAAATCAATGACTGTTTAGTGTATGTTCTATGAGAGAAAGTTTTGTTTCTACAAGACTGTAATTCAAATCAAAGTCTAATGGTCACCATAATTCCATATTTCACATGCAATCAAAGTAGTGTGATATTTTGAGATCCTGCTGTCAGTCGTTTGAGTGCAAATATCAAATAAGGCAATATTTCTCAAATTAGAGAAAATTCACTTTCAAGGCCTTCTGCTGGGGAACATATGCTAGGGCCCTTTTACCGGACAACCAATGAAATCATCAGAAAACGGCAACCAAAGTACTACCCTTTAACCAGTCATTACTTTTCACTGGCAACAATCAAATATGGCGGCATTACGAAAATACTTGTCTCCCTCCATATACTCCAAATTTGATATCTACCAGGAGATGTTTGTTATCTTAGAAATGTCAACAGAGTGCAGCAAATCCCTAGAGCTCCTAATCCCCTAAGCTAAGAGACTGCATCTGCTGGTTTTTGCTTCAGTAAGGCAATTTATCAACACTGACAATGCTGTCACGTAAGATCAAGGATTGGGTTCAGCATGAAAAGCCTTTGGTAGTTTACAGCGAGGAGGGATAACCCCAGGGGGCAAGATTTAATTTCGGGGTTTACCGAACCCGCGTAGCGGTTTTGCATACCCAGGTTGAGGAAGGGGGACCTTTCGTAATGGGAACTTACCCTGCACGGTGACATCAAATATGCACTGAGTGACTTGACCCACTGAGTCAGTGAAGTTGTATACAACATTTGTTGTCCCGACGGGGAACTGTCCATTAGCGTCGACGTTAGTGGTATTCGTAACACTACCACCATCATCGACGGCACTTGGCTCGGTCCAGGAGCGAGTGGCGTAGTTTTGGCCCGCGTCTGTGTTGACCGTCAGATCACCTTGACAGTCGGACACTACTGGAGGTTGGTCCTCTGTGGGTGCAAGAAAAACCAGGGATAAAAATTACTGTCATTAGTATTCTTGGCAAAGGCAGGGGCTGGCAGGGGCAGGGCCAGGGTAGAGTCTTAGGAGGGGCAAGAAATCTGTCAGGAAAATTTTGCCTGCCCAAAAATTTTTTACCTGCCAAACATCATCCGACAAGCATGGAGGGGGGGGGGGTGTTGGGGCAAGGGGCCGATGACGACCAAACCATTTTTTGACCGCCAAAATTGTTTTTTAACTGCCAAAATAAAAGCCAAGCAGCATCCGACAAACAGGGAGCAGGAAGCCGACGATGACCAAACCCATTTTTAGCCCGCCAAAACATATTTTTACTAGCCAAATGAACAATAGGGGGCACAATTTTCCCCAAAACGGTAATATCTGTTTTTTTCATCAACATGAAAATGAAAAAATTGTATTGTATCAAATGATGTGATAAAGAACTATAAGATAACTGGAATCAAATCAAATATGCACATACCATCGACAGTGATGAGGAAGGAGCAAGAGGCCCTGTTGCCGGACGCGTCGAGGGCTATATAGATGACGGGGTGGAATCCCTGGCCGAAATTTGTCCCAGGGGTTTGGGTACCGGTGACGGTCACAGATCCCGAGTTGTCCATGCCAGTGGGCGCGGTCCAGGTGACGGGAATGGTACCCGCCCCAGGGACGATCCTTTCTGTGAAGTCCATTGGACAGCCAACGAGGGTGGGGTTCTCTCGGTCTGAGGGTGAGGAAACCAGACATGGAATGGAACTTAGACACAATTCAATGTTGTGGAGCTTCAATAAAAATAAAAATGGTCAAACTTTGATATGTATAGGTATGCATGTTGTACGTTTGTGTGCATGTATGAATGTTTGTGGGTATTTGGGCTGTTTGGAGTCAGTGCTATCCCCTCCCCTTTCCCCAAGAAAAATACCTAGTGACCTGCAACTTAATATCTTCAAAAATTGTCTAGCCCACATGAAAAATTGATTGAAAACCTCTGCTCAAGTATTATTTACAGCAAGGTCAGGATTTACGCCACTCACCCCGAACAGTGACGTCGAAGGAACATGTCGCTGTCTGACCAGCCGAGTCGGTTGCTGTGTACGTGACCGTGCTGGTACCAATTGGGAAGGTGTCACCAGGGTTGGCATTGGAGCTGTTAGTGACACCGGCATCATCATCTACAGCCACTGGGGGAGTCCATGTGACGGTTGCAGTGGGGCTACTGGCATCGGTGTTCTGAGTCAGTGATCCAGGACAGAAGTTGAATGTCGGCGGTTGATCCTCTGTTGGCATTTAAACATGACATTTGTATGAACTAGAAATAATTAACACTGAAGGTGATTATACCCCCATCCCACCAGCAGAATAGTTATCATAATATGCTGTTACCATAGCAATGCGGTTTCCGAGATATTAAAAATATATGTCTTGTACATCTTCACCCGCCAAGACCAATGTGTGTGCCACATTTCATAAGCATTGGTAAAAACTGAGGAAGTAGATTGCTTCGCAAGAATTGCAAGAATGACGGATGGATAGACCAATCACACATCCAAACATACGCTAATTCCTATATACCCCATTTAAACCCTACCCAGAATGGTAGTTATTCCTACTCATAATAGTAATAGTAATCTAGATATAAATGTCATTATCACCAAGAATGTTGGTCATTATCACCCAGCATGTTAGGTCATTATCACCCAGAATGTCGCTCATTATCACCTAGGATGATGGTAATCATTACCCAGAATGATGGTCAGTTTCACCCAGAATATTGGTTATATCACCAAGAATGTTGGTCATCATCACTTAGAATGTTGGTCATTATCACCCAGAATGTTGGTCATTATCACCCAGAATGTTGGTCAGTCTTACCCAGAATGGTGATCCTGAATGTGCAGGTTGCTACATTGGTAGAATTGTCTTCCGCCGTGTAGATGATGTCGTGTTCTCCAATAGGGAAGCTGGTATTGGGCTGGATGTTGACACTCAGACTCGTCACGACGTCGTTATCCGTAGCATCAGGTGGAGTCCAGCTAACCTTGATGCTGCTGGATGCTACGGCACGGTCAGTTATGGCGGATGGACAGTTTACGAGCACTGGATCTTCATTGTCTGTTGGAAGCAAGATGTTTGGGGTAAATATCACAAATCAAATTTCATACTTGCCAACCCTGAAACTTAGGACGAAGGGAGGAAATGGAGTGGAAATTTGAACAATATGGACATTCTAGAATATCCTAAGCATTGCTATGGACAAATATCAAAAATAGGGATACAATATCACACACAGGTTAAAAGTGTGGACAGCCCCTATGGGACAGTTGCCAAGTCTGATATTAATTAAGAATTGAATTTAATGAGGTTAACTGCAATGTGTACAGGCGAAAAATGTCCACCTCATGGATTAACCTGTCTGAAAACCCATAAAAATTTATCCTTTGAAAATGATATCATTGAAAAAGCTAGTAAAAAATAGTCTATTGGTATAAGTCCATATTTACATTTATTTATTTCTTTAAAGGCAATTTTCAAGTTATACTTTTACTCTGAATTGCACGGCGGTTAGGTAGGAATTATAAAGATGAATACGATTCAGTCAGAATGGTACCTTGCACAGTGACAGTAAACGAGCAAGTGGCTGTGTTACCACTGCCGTCATTGGCATCATATTGTACAGTGGTCGTTCCGATAACGAACGTATCACCAGGTTGGTAGTTCGGTGTGGATACGGTGGCATTATTCCTGTCATCGGTAACTGTCGGTGCGGTCCAGTTCACGGTGGCGAAGTTCTCTCCCGCGTCGGTTTCTTGCACGATGTCCATAGGACAGTCAACAAACTCAGGAGACTGATCCTCTGTTCAATCAAAGAAAAGTCATTGAAAATAAAGATTAATATACTTGCCATCCTTGAAACCTAAGGAATAGAGGAAAAAATAGAGTGCACATTTGAAAAATAAGGGGTATTCCTAAATTTTCTATACATTACTACTGACAGATATTTGTAAAAATATAAGGACACAATCCTAATCATGGCTAATAAGTGCTTCATTCTTGGCCAAAAACATAAACAAGATGTAATCAAGATACATGATGAACAGCATGAAAATAGATAATGCACACCTACCACAAATGTGGTCCTGAGCAGGGTTATATGGACCACATATGCCCAACACTGGAAAAAGCAAACTAAAGTTTGTATTGTGTGGGTTGAATGATCCAGTTCATAAAACAAAAGTACTGGACAGATTTTTTTTCAAGACACCAGGCAGAAATTTTTTTGAAATTAAAAATGAAACTGAAGTGGTGAGTCCATTTTCAAATAATATGTTTAGATCATTTGTCACTTGGAGCAATATTTCAGTATAACTTTGTTTCAAAATGTGAATTTCAGAGCACATTCTTGTGCCACGACTGAATGAAAAATGCCACCTATTACTTTGTGCACAAAAGTGTAGAGTTGTCCCTATGTGTGAGAAAATCAATTTTCCCCTCGTAATGTGCTTTAATAATGATTTATTTTGCTACCCCTCCACTTGCTATCATTATTATGTGCATTAAAGGGTGTAGAGTGTACAGTAAGTGTTTACAGAAGGGTGGGGAGGTACAGGATTGTAGGGACCTGTCTGCCACAGAGGTATTATGGCTCTTTCTAATAGTCCTGAATGGCTTACAAATGAAACAATCTATTCAACTCTGTAAAATCAAGTAGGTTTGATGGCGAAAATGACAGAAGAAATAAGCACCTAAATTTACTGATTCACGTCTTCTGATCACAGTATTCTCAGTATGAAGATTTGGTGATGTTTTAAATCTTTTGGTGCATTATTCCAAGGGGTCCATTGGTTAGAAAAACTTATTGAGTCGTAAGATCTAAACAGCACAAACGCTCCGGTACAAAGTACACAACAGATACAGGGTCGAAGGAAAAGAACGCAACTACTGGTCCACTTCCAATGACCGGCGAATAACAAATGTACCAACATACGCTGACAGTTGCCAGAAGATCGCAGGGCGCACTTAGAACAAGTCGAGACGTTGCAAGGTTAGTAGGTCCCAGGGCTTCCTGTAGCCGGGGGGTGACGTGGAACAAACCAGCATATCCTTCCGTCGGTGCAGGTCCAGCTCACATACGCCATGTCGCGTTCCTGTCACATACAACAACGGTTGACAGCTGGGCTAGTTGTGCGATGACTGGATTTCAGGTCGGATCTGAGGAAGAGTAAAAAGGAATTGTAGTGTCAAAGACGCGGTAGGTAATCCAAAAACTGTTTATATCTTATTGTGCCTCGAGATGCATGTATCCCGCAGAGGCATTGCAGATTCACGAGACAGCTGTACAGTATTTTAAAAATTCACTGACGCTCAATGACTTTCCAAGCAAAACCGGCTCAAATTTCCATAACTGTAGTAAATAAATTTTAAAACGGAAAAATACATCATCGCAAAACGGCACATCCTGATCAAGGTCATGAAATAAAAAAAATCTGAATACAATCGATTTTTATTGTTGAAATTCCTGAATTTCGCTTTTCGTGAAAAACGTGATTCTACATCATGACTTTACAAAACCCGAGTTTCCCTATGTATAAATAATCATTAAATATATCCTGACTGTCTAGATACAAGCACTGTAAGTATAAATGCTGCTAACCACTACACACAAGTATGAATCAAAATAAATATCCCACTTGCCACCTCATCTCTACTGGTGCACCTCTTCATAGACACTTGTACCATCAAGGCCTCACCATCAAGATGAAAGAAATCTCCAATACCCATATTGCAAAAATCCAATATGTGTATCAACAATAATAATGCTGCAAATTTCAAAATGTGTCTCACCTTCAACTGTTTACAGTTGAAGAGAACCTGTCACGGTGTTGTTGGACCGCAGTGGCTTCGTAACTATTCCCTCGGTACGCAATTGAACACCCGGGAGAGTGAATAGTTTACTGGAGGGTGGAGCAGACTGGGCCGTGTAACGTCACTGGCAATTCGGTGTCCGTCAATTACAGGTGGTGTCGGTTGCCTCGGATCGTATTTTGTACTCCAGCTGCTTGGTACAATGGTCGAATACAGGACAAAGTCCTCTAGACAACAAACATTAATACATAGGTAGCAGAATATGCTTAACATATACACAAGAACCAAACCAAGTCAAACACTCTAAACAAAATCGCAAAACCTAAATAAAAAAAAGAACATCGCATGTTTCTTATTTGCGTTAGCAATCGCATATGGAAAATATTTCACATTACAAGACATTTCAAACAGAATATTTGAATTTATTGGATAATTTACTTCATCGAAACTTTCTCTATATGTTCAAATAATAGTTGGGTATATTTTCACCTAAAGACCAAAGTTTTAAGCAGAAATCCCAGATTTTGAGGTCTAATGCAGAAAACAGCATTTTGAACAAAAAATGTAAAAGAAATCATGTCCTAAAAATCCCCCCAAAGTAAAATTAATATACACTAATTGAATAAAGCTAATTTATCAAAAACATGCCCATAAATAAAAAAAAAATCAAAAAAAAAATCATGTGTTACCTGTAAATATGTCCCCACACCCGAATCAAAACCCCAACGGGTCTAGTAAGCTTGAAGTTATTTGTGATTTTTGTCAAACAAAAATTCAAGTCAGAAAATTGCCAAATTATAACGCAGAGAAAAACATAATTTGACATTTATAAAATGGAGAAAAGCAGAATTTGAAATATGTAAAGTGAAAAAGTTTGGTCTATATTCTTACCAATCAACTCCACGGTGAATTCACACAGTGCCGTATTATTGAAGGTGTCTGCTGCAATGTACTGCACAGTAATGAAACCTGCATTCAACAAATCGCCACTGTCATAGTTGGACGTGATCGTGACCGCCAAACCAGACGAGTCGGAGGCGGTGGGCAAGGGCCACGTGATAACAGCGGACGAGTTGCCCACCGGCGTGTAGCGCGTAAAGTTGGACGGACAACTATCAAAGACAGGTGGTGTGGTGTCGTTAAACACTGCAACCAACAAAAAAAAAACATA
>JZLH01S0095618.1:48176-62464 GCA_001188425.1 Eucidaris tribuloides | reverse complement strand
TTTTGGTGAGAAATATAAATATAGATAATTTTTGTAACGTGTGAAGATCATAAAACTTCTGATTTTTGAGGACACTTCACTTTCGTACATTATATCATAATTACCATTTTTGGCACTTTCCTTACCTTTGAGTTGTGTGACTTCATCAGGTATCGTGGTGACAGGTCGCAAATAAGTTTGTAATAAAAGGTGTGTGGGGAATTTAAGTGGTAAATTATGTTGTAATTTTGATTGACTTACTTTTCACCTTATGATTTTTCATCTAACAGACAAGGCTTGGAAAATGCATTCATTTTGGGACTTATTGCTGTTCTCGTATCTGGATAGGTTTCTGTGGTGTTTGTTGCTGTAAGAACACAATTTGATGTTCCAAAAGGGGTGTCTTATGGTGCAAGAAATTGATTTTATAGGGGCCCTATGCCCATTTATTAATGAATGAATAAATAAATATATGAATAGATTAATGAATGAATTGATAAATTAATATATAAAGAAATAATGAATAATAATATATAAATTTAATGAATTGAATAATCAAAGGAATAAATCAATAGATTAGTTAATTAATGAACCATAATTTTCAAATTATTGAATTAATAAATTAATAGATTTATAATTTCTAAACTTGATAAATTAATGAATAAATGAGCAAATCAATCAATTAATTAATCATTTAGTCAGTCAGTCAATCAGTCAGTCAGTCAGTCAATCAATCAATCAATCAATCAATAAGTCAGTCCAGGAATGCTATAGCATGCCCAGCATTCCTGACTCTTAGGAACCTGGAAAAATCTTTATATGAATGATGCCATTTAGTAACCTTGAATCATTTGATTTTGATTTAAACTTTGTCCCTCTTTTGTTCCCTTGTTGCAGCTTCTCAACCAGCTTGGTGGATGGGGCATCGTTCCTGACACACCTGGCCTTGACAAGTGGGATGAGAACCTCTTTGACCTGACAAAGGCTATCGTCGCAACGCACAAGTTAGACGCTAACCCCCTCTTCAACATGTACCTAGCACCTGATGAAAAGAACTCGAGCATCAACGTTATTCATGTAAGAACATCAGTCCTTATTATATGTCTGATGTTTGAAATATTATTGTGTGTTTAGATATAGAATTTTTTTATCTACATGATGTTTCTGTTCTTTCTGTACTCTGCTCCCTTGCCACTCTCACTACCTCTCACTCTTACATACTTATGTACAAAGTCCCATACTTTGTAAAATAAACTGCTGTGAAACCTGTATAGAAAGGTCATTGATGGTCACAATGACCACTGAAATTTCCAGCAATTTCAATTAAAAAACAAAAGCCTGAATTCAGGCTCTTGCAATTTATTTATAGGCCATATTCCTGGCTGTTTTATGCACAGATTTATTGAAGATGATTTTCAGGGCCCTCACATGAATTCTACTTGTTGTTCTAACTGGCATCCATGTGTGAATAATGCAAGAAGACAGGCTATATGCAGAATGTTAATGGTTGTGTTGAACAGTTTCCTCCTTTTTATGCATATGAATGTCAAAGTCACTTGATTATGTTGCTTGTATTTTCAGTTTTACCAACATGGAATTGGAATGGCTGCAGAAGAATTATACAGTGATAATGATACAGTAAGTTCTTAATACTCAGAAACTTTGGTCTTATTGAGAAATTTACAATGTATACGCTGAATATTTTGCGGTGGTTTTATTTTCGTGAATTTTGCGACTTACTGAATGCGAAAATTTTCACTTCCTGACATTTCTGTACAAAATGAATGCAAATACAATAAGATCGTGAAAATATACTCTCGCGAATTCTCCGTCTTGAAGCAAAATGGCAAAAATATAAGGATGCGAAATATATGGCATATGTACAGTATGTAGTGTTTAATGGATGTGTCTCTGTGTGAATTGATTATGCACAAAAATTGAAATCAAATATATCCGACTTCCACAAGCCACTAATTCTAGGTGGGTATTTCCTAATGTTGCCAAAGATATGACAGGAATGTGTGTATGAATAGAAAAAAGGATTTAGTGCAGGCTTAAATAGCAGTATCCTAGCACTCTTCTCCCTATTAAACTAAAAAACAAAAAAACAAACAAATTGTATTCTCATAATCTTTTATGTGCACCCAGCTAACATACATTTGATATAATTGTTTACCCCAGAACTTACGATCATGAATAGAGACAACTGTTAAAACTTTACCACAACGGATAGGATGGGACAATTTTTGTTTGTAAAAATCTGATTGTGTCTTAACTCTTAACATGCCAAAGTTGCAGCTCTGTTACAAATAATACACATAAACTCTACAGAGTTTCAAATCCTCTGACATGTTAAGAGCTACAAGGGTGGCCACAAATTCAGGAGCTGGGAATTGAGATACTAACAATGGGGTTTCTTACGGTGCAAGAATTCTCTGGACAGTGTGAAGGTCATCATCAGGTCCCAAAGGCAAGATTCTGTTCGTTTCATTTTGTATTTGGGGGCCTGGAGAGCCTTGGATCAGGTATCCCCCTCTCACCATGCAACTATTATTCCTTCTTACTGATACCAAAATGTGGTTACCCCAGACAATTTGGTAGTCATTCAGAAGTGAGTGCAGAAGTGACTTTGTTTATCATCTGACTATTATGTTCATTTGTTCTCTGTTTCAGACCCATGAAGATGCCTATGTAGCACTGGGAGCCAAGGTGGTTGTACTCCTCTCTCTCGCTGACAATGAACCCACCGATCTAGACTCACTGTCCAAACATCCACACTATGCACCTGCTGCACAAAGAATGAGGGAGATCATCGACTTTGAGGCTAACATGAGTGATGTAGGTTATGTTGTCATGGTAACCCAGTAAATTGGAAATTTGTGTTTAATATTGTATAACTGCAAACAGGAAAAAAGTTTCAGGAAAAAAAGGCAATACTTGTAAGTCATTTAATATGACGAATGCTGAGTATAAGATTACTAGTTTACATTAAAGTTAGCGTATATTAGATATCTGATATATGAGCATGTGTAGTGGGCTTTCAAATTGGGTATGATTGCTGACATGCTGTTGCTGTTAACATTTTAGGTGCTGGTAACCTCAATGAGATACTAACGATGCACTGGTTCACCAAGAAGACAATCAGTTCCACACCTGTTAATTTGAATAAAAGACATCATTGAAATTCCTACCAATCATATTTTTTTGTAGATTTGGACTTTTTATTTGCAGAAACCCGTACATTTTCAAAGGTTATACACATATATATAAAATAATCCAATCTCTGGTAAACTGGTAAATGTGCCTGGATTTTTAGACCAGTACCCACAGTGTTAATTCTATACATGCAGTGAAAGTTAGCAGTTACTGTAGTTAATTGTCTGCAGGCTATGTGTGTGTGACTGTATGTGTACACTGTATGTCAGTATATATGTCTATGTCTGTATGTCTGTGCATCCTTTATGTGTTTGTGCCTCTTGTCTGACCCATTGGTATGTATATGTCATTTGTTTGTCTTGGTGTTTGTACATATGTTGATATAACAGCTTAAAATTCTGTGCATCTCATTGTGATTCTGACAGATCTATGTCACCAAGACAGACCTTCAAGACCCAGAGAAGACATATCACAAGATGAAACTCCAGACTTTTGCTGACATGATTCCACAGGTCAGGCACACCTCAGTTTTACATTACTAAATATGAAACTAAATAGTTTGTAATGCAACTGAAATCTGTGCTAACTTGAGTAAACCAGTCATACAGAACATTCTGAGAATTCACACCAGCTTATGAATGCTAATGGACATACCATGCATACATTATACTCATGCATGCATAATTGTGGTTGTTCAAATGACATTTTTGTCATTGGAACTGCTCTAAATAATATCAACCCCATACTTGGCAACATTCACAATTGGTCTTCTCTTTGGGATCAAGCCTGGGTAAGCATTTTGATACCATAGTAACTTAACCTGATGAAGACCAGACACAAGATATCTCGTCTCAAGGTCTATGGGAGATACACCTTAGAGCAAATTCAAACTGTCTTCAATGGGTTAAGAATGTGCATGAGGCATTGCCATTTAATTTGAAATTATTGTAGGAGTGCTGAGGCATACCCACCAACTGTCATGCAGTTGAACTGTTGTAGTTTCCATTCAAATCATTTTGTACTTTACTCCCTCCGGCCTTTGGACCAGGCAACCATTATTGGGGATGTTTTCAAATTGTTTTACACCATTAGATATATCATGGAATAAGTGGGTAAGATAAATAAGTTCTGAACATTTCTTAGTGTATTTCATAAAGTGGCAATGTAACCGCAAGTGTAGATTGTGTGAAAAATGGTACATGTATGTTCAAGTATTTTGTATTACTTTGCTTTTTAAAAACTCTTTAAATGCTATTTTTTATGCCTTTTTTGTTATAGATCAACTTCAGTTTATATGTTAATGAAATCTTTGCTGAGGATGTACCAATGGACCAAGACATTCTGGTGCCTACATACTCCTACTTCACACAGCTTAATGGTCTTATAGAAGAAACACCAAACAGGTCAGTTCTTGTGTTGTCTTGCAATGAATTATTTTATCCATTTAAACTGCTTGGGGATGATGGGCTTGTACAGAAACCTAGTACATTGCACACTCACAGACAAAGGACTTCTACAGAAGCCCAGAAAATGTACTCATGTTTGACCTGTATAGATGAAGAAAATACATTTCTGTGCAGGCTTTTCAACAAGAAAACATAAATCTGTTGGTTTATATTTTCTTCACTGTAGATCAAGTGAAAATTGCATTGTTTTGTATAACAGCAAGCCTAAGGGGGTTTATATCCATGTCCCACAGTTAACCCATTACCTCTGAAATTCTAAAAATCCTGTAGAGTTAACACAGGGCAGATCTGGTTCCAGTAGCAAATGGGTCAAATGTATTGTACTTGCTGTACTATTTTTGAAGTGACTTTACACACGATACATTTATTTCTCTACCCCATAATGTTTCCAGTTTGTCTGTCAGTTCATCTGTCTATCTGTACACCCTGTTCTTGTTGTCATGATTATCTGTAGAACCCTGTGTTGATATTGCTCATACTTGGCCCAGACATGCACCATGAGCTCCCAGATGAACTGATTGGGGGATGACAGTCAAGGGTCTACTTATTTTGCTTATTTATTTATTCTCTTATATTTCATATTTGATTAGTAATTTATTTATTAAGTAATTTATTTATTTATTCATTCATTCTTATATTTATTAATATATTTATATATTCAAATAGTTATGTATTTGTTTATTTAGTAGTTAAATTTATTCACCAATATATCTATAATTCATTCATTAATTTATTCATTGATTTATCTGTATAGTTATATATCTATTTATTGATTTAATTATTAATTAAAGATACAGGCTAACATTGTGGAGCTTCAAATTAAAAAATTCTCAAACTTATCTGAGCTATATAGTAGTGTTTAAATGGACAAATAAACACACTAGAATACAAAAGTTTGGAAAGTTATGCTGCCACTGGCAAGATATGCATGAATAAATAATAAGTACTCGGGTGGAGTACAAAATAGCCTAGATTTACACACAGAAGTCTATGGGAGGAAATGGGCAGGTGAATCCGGTCATCCTGAGTACTTGTAGATTTTCACTTTTTTAAAGCACTAAATCATCAGTTTGATATACAATTTTTTCAGGGCTTCATTTTTAGACCTTATCAAAGACACTTGGAGTGTGGAGGATTATGTAGCTCACATTTTTTTAAACTGTGGTCATTGTTAGCCTGTGGCTTAAATTGATTGATTGATTTGTCATTTTACATCTTGTAGCCTCCTAGCTGACTATCTGACATGGAATGCCATCAAACCGATGCTGAAGTATCTGTCTGATGCCTACCATGAAGTGATCCTCCAATATGACACTGTCTTCAGTGGATCCAACACGTCACTTCTGTTATGGGAGAAATGCACAGGGCGCACAGATCTTGCATTTGGCTTCGTCACTGGAGCACTCTTTGTAGACGAAGTTGTTTCCCCACAACTAAAAAATGAGGTGAGTAATAAAAGTTTTAGTCCTATTATGTGTTTCACATTGGTTCAAAGTTCTGATTGTCTTAGTTAAGAGACACTGCTTAAGTATATCCCTGATACAATAAAAACATCAAAACCTATTGATCAATTCGAAGTTTCCTTAAAAAACACTATTTTGTCGGTTGTCCAGCGGAAGGGCCTTAACACTAAATTGTCTATAACTGGAAAATCATGGGCTATTTTCACATGAAATCAAAGTAGTGTGATATTTTTAGATCCTTCTGTCAGTCTGTTATGTGCAAATATCAAATAAGGCAATATTTTTCAAATTAGGGAAAATTAACTGTAAAGGCCCTTCTGCCGGGAACATATGGTAGGGCCCTTCTGCCAGAAAACTGACAATATCATGTTGGATAACTGAATTATTGAAATCGTTGATGGTCAAATTGCCCTCTTTTTCTGTCCTTTTCTTTCCTAGAGCATGTAGGGATGGTGTATATATTATGATATGCACTTTATAAAAACAGTTCATTATTATTATTATTGCATGGATTTTTTGGTCTAAGTTTTCAACTGCCTTAGATGCTTGGTAGATATAATATTAGAGTAGTTCAGATGTTTGTAAACACATATTTTAGCAAAAATTAAGAACAAAATTTATAATAATAACAATGACAGAAAAAAGAGGAAAAATCAAGGAATATTTCAGTAAATGTGGGACGACTTAAAATTTTTCAATGGATTTTAATGTACATATGGGCATAATACACCATCACCAATGAAGTCAAAAGTACACTTCAAAACTGACATATTTTGTTCATTTTTCCCCTTACTATTGCCCAGACAGAGGATCTAATTCAGTACTTACGACATGCCTTCATCTCCAACCTACCTAACGTCACTTGGATGGATAATGTAACAAGAGAGGCCGCTGAAGATAAGGCCCTCTTTGTCAAAGAGAAGATAGGTTTCCCGCAGTGGATTGAAAATCCAGCTGAACTTGATAAGTACTATGCAGTGGTAAGTGTTTTATTCTTTGGGTTTTTTTTCCACAGATATGCACAGACCTGTATATATTTCTGAAATAGTAATTAATAGAGGTTACCTAATTTCTCAAACTATTCTTTATGGCAGAATAATGTTGCAAATAAAGCATGGGAAAACTATGTTTTAAGTGGATTAAGTGAATCTTGTCTTATTCACAGATACAATAATTCCGCAAATGAAGAAGAAGAGTATTTGCATTCAAATACATAAGGTACATTTTAATCTGGTGGATTTGCAGTTTTTGCATTGCGAACAAATTATGTATTTGCTAACACTTTGTTTCTTGTGCAGGATAATATTCAAAAAAGCATCACTTGAAATCAAAATGAACTGTTGAATTATACATTTTGTGGGAGCAATTTAATATCAAATATGAAATTGTAGGCAATTAAACTAAAAATTTAAACCCGGGGTGCTTCCATTTTAAAAGCAGTCTTGACATTTTACCTGCTGGTCAAATTCAACAACACTTTCTTCAAATGACAAGTCACTTAAATCAGGGTTAACTTTTTACCCTTATTGCTACCATTATAGCAGGTAATCTAGGCATTTTCCTTTGCTTGTAAAATTCAACAGAATTACATTTTTGATGTGTACTTTTCATCCACAGGCTAATATCAGTGCATCCCACTCTTTTGAAAACGCCCTAAATCTCAAAGACTACTCCTTGCAGTGGATGAGAAATCACCTGGGCAAGCCAGTGGATAAATCAGAGTAAGACTGCCTGTCCTAACTATATGAACTCTTAACGTGCCGGAGGATCTAAACCTCTGTGGACTTTATGTGTATTATTTGGTGCAGGTCTGTGATTTCGGCATGTTAAGAGTTAAAGACTTGTCTAACACATCTAAGTCCTCTATTCTTCAGAAAGCAAGATATGAAACAAAGGCCACAAAATCTGTGGTGACCTAGGGAAAATTTTCTAAAATAAGTTGTACAAAATAATTCCAACTTATTTAAATGATTAACAGTGTTGTCACATGCAGTAATGATTAAAATCAATGTTCTGCAACCCACATGACTAATGTCTGGCCACACATAATTCAGATTAACATAGTAATGCCATAACTGTTCAGAGAGGAGATGCATTTTAATAAATGCTGTTTTAGTAGTAGAAATATTAGTAAAAGGAGTTGTAATAATGCTAGTACAATGACGACTACTGCTACTACTACCTACTACTGCTGCTACTACTACCACTACTATTACTACTACTGCTACTGGGCCATTCTTTGAAAAGTGAAACAAACTGTCACACACGTGACAAAACTTATTTGACCTCTGACCCTATAAATAAGTATGATCAACATAACATTAAATATTTTCACTTGATCACTATTGACATATATAAGATATATTTACATTTCAAAACAATGTACCTGCAAGGCCTTTGGAATTACATGAGATAGAGAGGTCAAATAAGTCCTGTCACGTGTGTGACAATTTGTTTCACTTTTCAAAGAATGGCCCTACTGCTACTACTACTACTACTATTAAAACTACTAAAACTACTGGAGTACATTGGTGTGTATGGACATGTGTTGAATAGGGATGTTGATCATGTTTTGAGAAGGGCGTTTGAGTTTCAGGTAGAAGGTCTGAGGGGAAGGAGGTGTATAAAGAAGACATGGAACAATCAAGTGGTGGAGGAGAGTAGGAGGGTTGGATTGATGGAGGAGGATGCACCAACTAGGGCAAAGTGGAGGGAGGAAGGGGGGGGGGGGTAAGGACGAATTTCTGTGAGAGTGAGGTAAATCTGGCCACCCTGGTAATCGGGGACAAAACCAGATTTAAAATCTGGATGACTACTACTACTAATAACTGCTAGTAGTAATAGTAGTACATGTAGAAGAAGGTAAAGTAATAGTAGCAGTTGTAGTAATAGTATGTATTAGATGTAGTAGTTATGTTGTTTTGATATATCTTATTTTCTTCATTTGTTTTTCTCCTTCTGCTTCATCTGTTTCTCCTCATCATTATTGTTAACATTCTCCTTTCCTTCTTTCTACTCCTCTTGTTCCCTCCATCATCATCATCATCATCATCATCATCATCATCATCATCATCAATTTTCAGGTGGGATATGACACCGGCAGAAGTCAATGCCTACTACTCATCTTCCTTTAACCAAATTGTCTTTCCATCTGGTATCCTGCTGCCTCCATTTTATGACATCAGACATCCCATGTAAGTTATAATACCGCTTTCCTACACATATTGCTGCCTGTGAAATTCTAAAGCATGCGTGTACAGTGGCCAAGATTCATAATACCAATATGAATGGGACATCAAATGATATGAGCTTTTGTGATTACAATCATGTTTTGTGACATAATTACACGAAATATCTAAAATTTCATTCCAGTTTATACTTTACACACATAATCATAGTTGAGGAAAAAGTTTGTGTGAATTGTATAATGTCTTATCTACAAGATGAAGACAAATACATCACAAATATTCAAAATATTTTCCATACAAGATTAAATGAAAAGTGTACATCAACAGCCAACGTGAAAATCATAGTTACCTGTTGCAGGACCCAGTAGTGATTATTCCCTGGATGTAATACTAGTAGGTTAACCCATTGAAGACGTATGTGATATCTCGTTGCTGGTCTCTATGGAAAATGCACATTATACCAAAATCAAATCATCTCCAATTGGTTAATCGTCAGCAACTATGTCAAAATTCACCATACATGAATTGATAATGATGAAGAAATAATTGTTATTATATTCTTGTTTATATTTATTTATTTTTTCTATCCATGTGTAATTGCAGGATCAATTGATTGATTGAATAAATGATTGATTGATTGATTGATTGATTGATTGATTGATTGATTGATTGATTGATTGATTGATTGGTTTCATTTCCTGACACAGGTCCATGAATTTTGGTGCTATTGGGATGGTGATGGGTCACGAACTCACTCATGGATTTGACAACCACGGACGCAAATTTGACAAGGATGGTAACATGAGAGACTGGTGGGGGGATGCCTCTGCTGTGGCATATGAAAACAAGACTGAGTGCATGGTCAACCAGTATGATAATTACAAGGTTGGAGATATTTCGGTTAGTATCATCACAAAAATTTTATTTCTAGTGGCAGTTAGTCGCCCAATAAGGGCCATGTTGTCCCCTGCATGAGCTCTCAGTTGGATAATTGGAACTTTGATGATTGTAATCTTTTAGATGGATCTGTATGGTACATATAGGTGATTAATGATGAAAGCTGTTTCTTTCCTTTCTTTCTTTTTTTTCTTTCTTTCTTCCTTCTTTCATTTGAGTCGATGACATAACAAATACCAGCATGAAAAATCAATTATCCCAAAATGCTAAATTACATTTCATACATCCCAGCAAAAAAGAAGAATGATGGAAAATATTGCTAACGTGTATAATTTGGGCCATCTTTACTGTGTCTTTGAATATGTCTGGCAAAATCACATCTTGATTTGTAGTTATAAATGTGAGCAGAATTACTACTCACATACACAATTTCACTTATTAAAATTTAGCAATATACATACAAATGTAATGACTTATTGTTAGACCTTCATCACATCTTTTTCCTTGTCTGATGGCCTGCAATGTAGGAGTTCTGTTTCCTAAATTCTCATAATGTCATACATTAAACAGCAGTATTCTGATTGTATGGTTGCCATTTGTTCATGAAATCTAACAAGAAACAACCATCTACCCTTGAACATATAAGAATTACTTTTAGAAGAAGTTTCAAAAAGCAGGTAAAATACAGTTATCAAAGTTTAATTATATGTATTGTACATAGTGAAATGAGCGTTCTTGGAGTTGATATGTGTGGGGTACAAAGAGACATCATGATTATCATTATATTGTGTTTTCTCAAAGTGTTCTGAAATGTCATATTGTGATTCTGACAGTAAATTCTATTTCATCTTTCAATTCAAATCTCCACAGCTCAATGGGGAGTTCACCCTCAGTGAGAATATTGCAGACAACGGAGGTCTGAAGATTGCGTACAATGCCTACCAGGTGTGGAAGGCATCCAATGTCGAGACAAGATACCTCAGCAACTTGACGTTCACGGATGATCAGCTCTTCTTCCTGGGTTTTAGTCAAGTGTGGTGCACGTTTTCCACACCTGAATATGCACATATGTCAGTCTACACAGATCCGCACTCCTACGAAAAGTTCAGGTGAGGAGTGATGCAACAATTTTTCACCTTATCATGTCCCTCTGTAATTTTCCATCTTCCAAAGTCGATTTGTAACTGGATAGAAAATATGATTCCACTTAATAACAAGAGGGGCCAAGGTCTGTGCATATAGTCATGTCTGATAAAAGCATTGTACATATATTGATAGTTTAAGAAAAAACAATGTACATATACTTAGAGTTAAGAAAAAGCAGCAATGTACATTTACTTATAGTTAAGAAATCAATACTTTGATGCATTGATCTCTGCTACATTTTGGATCAAATAACTTAATTTCATTACAAATACTACTTATGATTTTATATAAAACAGACCAGCCATTACATGGAATTATAAGCCTGAGATTTCGCTAGACATTGTTTGAAAACAAAGCAACAATCTAGAATTTGATTAACATAGATTTTAGTGCAACAGTGGTTCATGAAATTGGGTGGTACTGTGTACAATAAAAAGCAGAAACTGTTGTTTAAAGGAAAAACATAAGATATGAATATTAAGATACAAAATGTAGGTTCGGAAAAATATAGGATGTTGTATGTATGTTGTAGAAATCATAAAACTCAGTCACCAACTCAAAGTCCTCAAAACATCACAAGCAACCACAGAATCAAGGAAACTGAAGAGACACAAATAAACACAACTGAACAGTAAGAAGTCTGGTAGTGCACTGATTTAATCGTGATAAAACCAGGGCTACCTCACACAAACCAAGGAACACAATTAACATAATTATATCAAAATATATTAAAATGAATAAATAAAAAATACCTAAAGTGGAGGAGACAAAATAATGGACAAACCCAATTCAACAAATAAACCAATAAAAGACAAGAAGGGAATGAGGTGATATACAGAGGCTGGGGTGACATTATAAGAATGAGAGCTGTCTAGGCTCAACTCAGGAATCCGGTGTGAGATGGAATGAATGGACACACCTGGATGAATATGGAAATCATGAAGTGGAGGTGACAGATGACATGACAGGAGGAATGAAGTGATGCATGGTAACCAAAATAGCTGATAACATGTCAAAGTAAATTCCAAACTAAATTAAAGGGAACTGATACAACATAGAACACAAGTGACAAAGTAACAATCCTATAATAAATTAAATCTTTGGCTCATGAGACTTTATGAATTCACCCTTACTGTGAAGTTAGTTGCAGAGGGTTAGATGCTGCTACATTTTGAAACCTGTTTTTCTTCTACATTTTTAACCTAACACTCTGTTTTTGTTTTCTTCCCTCCTGTCCTTTATCATCATATTCTTCCTCTTTCTTGTCTTTCTCTGTTTCTTCTTCTTCTACTTCCTTTTCTTCTCTCCCTCTTCCTGTTTGTCTGCTATTTCTTCTTTTTCTTTTGTGGCAATATAGAGTAAATGGTGCTGTGTCAAATATGGAAGAGTTTTCCTCTGCCTATAACTGCCCTGCTGGTACTCCAATGAATCCAGAGAAGAAGTGCAGAGTATGGTGACCAATTCCAGCAGTCCTAGGAGAGAAGTTTGCTTTCTGTTCTGTCACGTTCTGTACAGAATTCCACAAACATTCAGTCTTTTATTTTTGTGTTATTATAACTGAAATAATGTTGTTGGCCTTACAACAAAAGGCTTTTTACTTGTTTGATATTTCTACAAAAAGGTGTAACACAAAAGACCTTGTATAGCATTGATGCCCTTTTGCTGTAGAAATAGCTATGAGTTAATACTTCAAGTATCAGACACAGAATTTTACATGTAATGTCTATGGACTTTGTCACAACGGTACTGGCAGGTTACCACCCTCTTGACTTCAGGCAGAAAATGTATGAAATCAAACTTCAATTTCAAATTCCCATACACTCTGTCTCCTAACTTGTTGTTTGACAACAGTGTTTGTATTGAATGTGTCATACTGACACCAATGACCTTCAACCTTCAAATTGTTATCAAGACAATCTATTTTTTAACTGTCAAGCTTAATCTTGTTAAGCATGTGGGATTACCAGTTAGATAAACTTGTTCAGAGTGTGTGACCAAAAAGCATTTATGTTTCGCAAAGTTCTGGTCATTTTACAAGTGTAGAAATGTCCATGTACATGCTTTTTGCTACAATAAGTTTCAGAGAGTGGTCCCCGTGTTTCAAAATAATGTTTCATTGAGCTATTCTCTTTCTTTCTGATATATTTTTTGCTGATGCTCATTTTGTAGAAAATTATTTCAGAAAACTTGACACTTGCCAAACTATGATAATATCTGATTAGCTCCAGACATAGGCACTATATACACTCTGGGTGTTCAGTGCATACAATGTTTGTTTGAAGAGAATATGGTAGACCAAGACTTAAACATGTTGCTGTAATAAATATGCCACTGTAGATGACTGAGACAAAGCAAAATCCACTTTAAAGCTTGGATATGTTGCTCAAGTGTGGTATAAAACAGCAATTAACCTGTTGACCATGGGAACCAGATATGTCCAGTGTTAAATCTGTGGAAGTTTCAGAATCTCATAGGCAGCGGATTAACATAAGTAGTTGCAAAACATACACAAAGTGCATATAGTATCTATACAATGCTTTGTGAAACTGTATCAAAATAGCAGTAGTATCATGTTGGCAGAGAATGGCATTAAATGCTATAGATATAGGAGGATCATAGTTACAGGGTATATATTGTGTTTACAGTACATTTTTGTGATTTTAAGGAGTGGTTTAAATGAATTAATGGGCATCATGAAAGTGACACGGCGATGGATTCTAGAAGAAAAAATAGAAGATAACACAATTTTATGTTACGAAGTTGAATGTTTTTAATTTTGAAATCAAGTTAGATTTGCTGAGTAAACAGTACTTAACAGTGAATACCAATTTGGTTTAGGTTGCTTTCATTTTGTATTGTAGCTACATTTTTTGATCTCAAGATCATTTAGAATGCCTTTCTTAGTTATATATTTTTAAATCATGTACTGTAATACTTTTAGTAGTTAACCAAAGGTGTTACGAGGTGATGAAGACAAGTAAAATAAGAGAACT
>JZLH01S0095618.1:21251-38158 GCA_001188425.1 Eucidaris tribuloides | reverse complement strand
AAAAATGGAATATATTAGGCTTCTCATATGAGCCTACACTTTGCTTGACATGATGCCCTAGATAATGTTGTGATTACAATAAATTTAATTAATTTATGGGGGGGGCAAAACGAGCTTTTTCCCCCCCCCCCCATGCTTGCGCCCCCTGAAATGGTAAAAAATAATGAATCAATTACTCTATAAAAGACCAAAATGAGCAATAAAATGGCAAATTTTCTTGTATAAAAATGTTCAATTTCCATTAACTGAAAAATTGCAAAAATTTTCGGCCCCTTAGCAATTTTAGTGGCATATGGGTGGCTCTCGTCCTTTCGACGATCGTGTGCCCCCGTGTAACATTACCGTTAGGTCAACCCTTTCATTTTCCCCCTTTCTTCTAGTTTCTAGTAATATAAGGAATACTTTTCTTCTCGAACAAGTGTTCTCAGTGCGTTTAAGCTTTTTGATGATTTCAGACTTAAACCTGAATGGCAAAGCTGGATGTGGCTCACCAATGCAAATGATATTCTCGTATTGCTCGTAAGAATAAATATCATATGGCTAATAAGCGCACATTTACTTTTGATCATCACCTACATGTACGTTATACCTTCATTGAGAAATGAAAATTTACAAGATTCTGATGATCTCGTCGGGTCTGTATCGCCATATAATGTGTACAAATAATGTTTCTTGAAAGGATTAATTTGCTGACACAATTTGTGATGTCTGTTATTTAATATAGGTAATACAAAAATTAATTGATTAGACGGTGAAAATCTGTATACATTGTGAAGCGTCGCTCGCTTTGTCGTAGTACTAGTAAAATGAATAGTTTCATAAGTTATTACTGTTTGAATTCTCTTAGAAATTTGTTTTAAATTAATGCTCTAGCGCGACTGCTATACTCTATTTTTACGAAAAGTCCCTATTTATTATGTGTTTACCATGCCTAGAATCACGTATTTTCTATGTCTATTTTCAAAAATTTCCTGCCGTGGGACGGGGGTATCCCCCTCCCACACCCTCCCCCGCTCGGTTGATTCGATCTCTCGCAAGTATGTCTACCCAATCTCCAGTGAAAATATGTATGTTCCATGCCTAGAATAAAACGTCGTTGCTATGCGTATTTTCAAAAAGTTCCTGTGGGAGGGATACTACCCTCGCATAATATGACTACTAAATTACAGTTTGTCACATACTTCCTGTACGTCTTTTTGAAAACCTGTCTACACAATCCCCAATTATCTTGATAAAATATACCTTCAAAATATGTATTAACCATGACTAGAATCACGTCTTTTCCGGGGTCTTTCTATGCATATTTTCAAAAAGTTCCAATCGTGGGAGGGGGGATCCAGTCACACACCCCAAGTCGCGTCGTTTCCTCGGAAGTATGACTACCCAATTACAGTTTTTCACATACTTCCTCTACATCATTTTGAAAAAAAAAAACCTGACTACAATGATTATCCCTAATTATAATTTTCAGAAGGTGTACCTTTAAAATAGGCCTATGTATTTACCAGGCCATGCATGTCTAGAATCGCGTCTTTTCTATGCGTATTTTCAAAAAGTTCCTACCATGGGAGGGGGTATCCCTCCCACACCCTCCCCCCGTTAGGTCGCTACGCTCCCTCGCATGTTTCCGTCAAGCCCCTAGTAGACCCCCTTAAATATCTGCTCTACAACCGCGCCTGCCCACACCCTCCCCTGCCGCAGCTCGGTCGCTTCGCTCCCTCGCCGAGGAACTCATAGGGCCTATATTGTAAGATAAAATGTGCCCCTATCGAGATTTTGCCCCTCCAAAACTAAAAGTGTTCCGGCGCGCCTGGTGTGGACTTTCTAATTGAACATGCTTTCTGCATGTGGGTGAAAAGATTGAGGGACATCTAGACGAAATAAAATAATTTAGCAGTTCAGTTCAGATATCATTTTCTTCCACGCAACTCTATTTTCTCCCACAAGGGATATTTTTTTATTATTTTTTTCGTTTTCATATTCACTTTCAAAATGAATTGTATGGCAGCCGAATCCCCGGGCCGAGTCCAGAAGCAAGTTATGGAAACTATTATGTCATATAATGTTTTAAATATGGAAATAATTTGTTTGGATCTATTGTACTGGTTCAACGTTTGATAGAAAGTACCAAGAAAGTAAATTCTATTCACGGTGATCTATCGAACTATTATCGAGCATTATAATGATATGCACAAAATTACATTTAAATTTACGCCCCTTACGTTTGCAATAAGACATTTGCCCGCCGTTCTGCTGTTTCTTCTAAAGAACATTCCTCCCTGAAAGAAAACTAATTGCAAACAAGTAGAGAATTATATTGCACCAAATGACACATTAGATAAGTCAACCCTATCTTTGTGTATTTATAATGTACGAATTTTGTAAAAGTACTTTTCAAGTCTTTTTTTTATCTTTTGATGGAAATATTGTAGTAGATTTTTAGATTACCGGTGGAGGGGCAATAATAGATATGACGGCATAAACAATCACATGGGTACCGTGGCGCGAAAGACGCATGCTACGATTAGTATGCCGCAAAGTACAGTAGACCGGTTGCGATAATTGATTGTAACGTGTGAGTAGAATTGGTCGACCTGTTGTTTGGAGAATTCCTCAGCTGACAGAACTTTTATCTTGCTTGCAAGAAACTTAATTTTCAGCAATGGATGTCGCTGATCAACGAACCGGAATCACTCAAGTCAAAGATGATGTGGCGGAAAAGTGTCAGAAGCTATTTCAGGACTTTCTTGAGGAGTAAGTATGAATTTCGACTGAACAACAACCCGGCCGATCGGATTCGTGTGAGTGTTTGTGTGCATGTGTGTTGTGTGTCACTGTCAATTGCAATGTGATGTGAGTCGTTTGTTTTACTGACAGTACATGGGTAGATCTAATCCGAAATTTAGTACAAATAAAAAACTGAAGTTGACTGAAAGCTGATAGATGAAATAGGTTGATTACTGGCCAATTTTATAGATTTATAGGCAAGTCCATTATTTTATTTTTGGACATGTTGGACGCATCTGCTGGAAGAATGCATTCGTCTTGACGTTGACGTTGTTGTTACGTTAGAATTGCAGAGTTGCCAATTTCAGTGAATCAATTTGCGTGAGACTTTCATAGGCCCAGGGGCATGGATCCGTGCTTCAGATTGGGGGGGGGGGGGGCAATAGTGAAAAAAAAAATCAAATTTTCGGGACCGCGCCAAATTGCAATATGGAATTTTGCGCGCAAAGCGCACCAAAAGTTTGACGATTATGTATATTTGATGGTATTTTTATGCTTAGTTTAATGGTCTTAGTCTACGTCTGTATCAGAGTTCTTTATATTTAAGGAATACGATTCGAAAGTGCGATTGTGCAAACTGCATAAAGTGTGCATGTGCAATAACCCAAGCCGTAGGCTAAAGTGAGATTGTAAGTTAGAATCTACATCATGTAATGTATGATGTAAGCTCTTCTATGAGAAAGACAAAGATTGAAAATCCATTTTGAGTAAATGATGTGAATCCAGGAGGTATTTATTTCTTTTTTTTGATGAGGGGGGGGGTGGGTTGGGGGTTGGGGAGGGGGCTGAGGTGGGATGAAGTTAGTAATGTGAAAAAAAATATCATTGTAAAAGTACTCTAGATTTCTAGTCCTACAGTAAACACCATTCTCTCTCCATGAAAGTAAAAGTTTGCCATGGTGTAGACTCTAGAGTCCAGACTCCAGGAGTTTCCTTAGTGAAAATCTGCCAACAAAAACATATTTTGAAAAGTGGGACCGAAAAAGTTGGATGTTGTTGTTGAAAGTTGGGGGTTGGGGGTGGAGAGAGGGGCTCCAATTTCTTTGACTATCACTGTTATAAGTTTATCTTGTATCTTATCACCATCACTGATGCATAAATTTATTCTTATCAATTTAGGTTCTCTGTTGAAGATGACGTGAAGTACCTCCGTGACGTCCAAGAGCTGATACGCCCTGAACGAAATACACTGACTGTTAGTTTTGAAGACATCCAAGTGTACAACCAGCAGTTAGCTACCACAATTCAAGAAGAATATTACAGGTACATTATCCCATCTAGGAGTTTTAAGGTGGTAATGTACTGACTGTTTATCCAACTTACAAATGACATAGTTAAATAAGTTAATGTAAATTTCAGAAAATACTTAACACATAAATTTGGAGTACAAAACTATCTTTTACACTATTTCTGAAATTCTGACATCACAAATCAGTGACATACCATGTACACCTCAGTATTCTTCAGTGTGATTGTGATTTTAAAAAGGCAAGAAACAAAATGTGTACCTTAAATTTTCACTTTGCACCTGAATTCCCCAAACTAGTCACATGATGCAACTGATTCAGTAAATTAATTGATTTTATCATGTACATGCTAAAAAAAGTTATTAGGGATTATCCACTGTGTTCTACAGTATATTTGCAAAGCTTTACAAATGTCAGTAAATGGAATCTTTGATTGATGCAATGCTTGATGTGTCATTACATGTATGTGTACATTTGTCCTTTTTCACTCACCTCAACAGAGTTTACCCGCATCTTTGTCGAGCCGTCAGGAACTTTGCTCGTGACCATACCCAGGTCCCACCCAACAAGGAGTTCTACATCGCCTTTGCAGATGTACCCACAAGACACAAGTAAGATTTTCTTTTGAACCTAATAAATTTCTAAACTTATGAAATTATTATCTCAACTCAAATTAAAATTTGTGTGAATGGAAAGTTGCTTTAAATGATACTCTATTGAATTATGAAAATTTAAAGCAAACATGTTCATTGGTAATTACATTATTTTGAAGCTCAGAAGTGTAAGTACCTGTACTTTGCTGCATTTGTCCTTTGACAGATTTCAAATTGTACAAATTTATAACCAGCACTAGAGATGATGAATTATAAGGATTTTGATAGCATTGCTGGTATGGCTTTGGTTTGTTTTGTTCACACATGTACATTGAAGTAATCATTCTGTGCATGAAATATTAGCAAATTTATAGTTTATGGACTGTTTATCTCATGGATATTTAATTTATCACTGAAATTATGCAACAAGCTTGTATATAAACTTAATTCTTGTACACTTTCAATTCCACAGTTACTGGATTACACAGAAAACTCTTAGAAATTTTATAGGACTGAGAGATTTACATAAGCAAAACGAAACAAATGTCAAATATTTTGTCTCCTATATTTTCCCCACAGGGTCCGAGAGATGACCACTACCAAGGTTGGCACATTGATCCGCATCAGTGGTCAAGTTGTCCGCACCCATCCCGTCCATCCCGAGTTGGTCAGTGGGACGTTTGTTTGTCTGGATTGTCAGACACAGATTAAGGATGTCGAACAGCAGTTCAAATTCACACAGGTTGGTTCTCATAACTTTCCCTCACTTGTGGAGCTCTGACAGCCAAGTGGTACAGCATAACATTCATAACTTATAACGCACCAGATGATTTGAACCTCTGTGGCCTTTATGTGTATTATTTAGTGCAGATCTGCAACTTTGGCACATTAAGAGTTAAAGTAAAGAATAAACTTGTTCATGCTGTATTCTGTTGGTCTCTCTTTTGGCCTGTGGGGGGGAGGGGCAGGGCGAATTGAGGGTTAAGGTTGACCAAAAGGCTGTAATTGATTATTTTCAACTACTTTTTCCAGATCTAAGAATGTACTTTGACCAGACCCTGGCAGGAATTATCGGTAAGGGGAGAATATCTGGAATTGATAAACTGAAATGCATGTTCCCATAGGGGTGGTGGTCTCGGAGTAAGTGTCCAAAAGAGAAATTGAAGTTCTTTTTCCAGTATTCTGTCAAAAGCCAAAGTAGTGGATTACCGTTAATTACAAGACCACTGTGCCATCAATCCCATCATTTTGAAGAAAGACTGAGGAATTAACAAGGCCAGTAATAATTTAAGAACCAAAGCCATGGTGATAAATAACACTTTGTTACCCTGTGTAAACTGTGAATTTCACACTGTACACAAACTGCACCATTCCCTCTCCCGAATACAGCCGACAATTTGCCGGAATCCGGTGTGCAGTAACAGGTCCAGGTTCATGCTGGACACCAACAAATCCCGCTTTGTGGACTTCCAGAAGGTACGGATCCAGGAGACGGCAGGAGCTGAATTACCGAGAGGTAGCATTCCTAGGAGGTGAGTTTCCTTGGTTTACAGAACAATATTGGGGGAGGTTTGTTGAACTAGTGTTGGAATGCTCTTTTATGAATTAATAAAATCGTTCCTGGGTCAGAAACTAATAATAGTAAAGCTGGATCAGTGTCAAATGGCCTCAGCTACGCAGAAATAGGTGAATTCTTCATGATTTAACAATTAGCGAGTGAACGCTACAGTTGCTCATGCTACTTGAGCAAATGGCCTCGGTTTATCATTTATATGTTAAAAATTAAAAACCAGTGATCTTAACACAGCCAAATTTTGAACATATTTTTGCCTATCTTTCTTCCACTGAATGAAATCAGAACAAAAACGGCAACGTCTGCAAATCATGAACTGTGTCTTTAAGGAGGTGATATTATCTATGCAGTCCACTCCCAAGACTATGCATAAGTTTATGTTTTATTTTCTGATACCTTGTCACCTTTATCAAAAGACTTTACAAAACAATGAAATTGTCCTGTAATTTAGATCACATTTGTATTAAGAGGACTTGTACGTGCATTCAACTCCATCAATTCAAAAGCAGTTTATGTAGTAAGAACTTAGAAAGTAAGAAAGAAAAAAAATGTCTTCTGACAAGCTTTTGTGTGTCTTGCATTCCTTATATATTTTTAAAATCTTCAGTGTTGAAATTGTCCTTCGAGCAGAGGCGGTGGAACTTCCCCAAGCTGGTGACAAATGTGACTTCACTGGTACACTCATTGTAGTCCCTGACGTCTCTACTCTATCAATGCCTGGTGAGTGGATCACAAAAGTGTTCTTGTTTTGCAAGGACATGAAAAACATTCAGTTTGGATGTTAAAAAGTTGGTGTAATTACGACATACCAGTCATTGTGGTCTATTTTATGCCTATCTTAGCCACTTTTACTGAGAAATGCATGTACTTCTAAAGTGCATATACATCTGCTGAAAGCCGTGGAAGACTAATACAGAGGAGCCTGAAACACCTTGAGATTAATCACTATGTAATCTATATTCCAAATAAAGTAGTTGACACCCATATTGACACTTTATTTTCCTTATGCAGAACTATTATTATTATTTTATTATAAACATGTCAGGCATGTTTCATGTGAATTTCAATATTTATTTCGAAAAGACTTTCTGACTTTTACTCTAAAATTTGGGAGGAGTTATGCAATTGCGTATGGTAAATGGCTGCATTGTATTTGCCGTTAGCCCATTTTGTTATGATTATTTCTGCTGATGACATACAAATCCGGACTGTAATATCTAGGCTTTTAAAACAACATGCAAATGAAAAGAATTACTGCACATATATGGATTTAAAACTTAGCAACCTTCCAGTACTACTTTTCCCAACCTGAGTCATGAGTTAAAATCTGACATCCCCTCTCTGTAAGTATTGTTAACCAAACGGCCTGTTTATTTTCTGTGCTGCTTGTAACTTTCAGGTGCTCGTGCTGAGACGGCTGCTCGTGGAAAGGGCGGTGAAGGTTTCGATCAGGAGGGTGTCAGGGGCCTGAAGGCCCTGGGAGTGCGGGATCTATCCTACAGACTGGCCTTTCTGGCTTGCAACGTCACTGCATCAAATCCAAGAGTATGTTATCATCAACATTTTAGCAAAAATTATAAGTTGCTATCAGTTTGAAAGCACTGCAAACAGTCCAGGATTCTTTAATGGATGCATAATTTTTTCTTTTAATCTATTTTCATTCATAGGGGGGAAGCCCTTACAATGAAAAGCTAATTTTCAAAGGGGTCCATATTCAGATAAAAACATAAACACAATGCATAAACAGTGAACAAAGTAATAACAAACAAATACATTATGAAAAAATATGAAAGAATAATATAAGTCAAATTTGTTGCAGAAATAGAAACAAATACCAACATAAGTTTAAAATCAGATAAACAGTAAAATTAAAAAAAGATAAAAAAAGATAGCATAAAAATATATGGGAACATGTAATTAGGATTGATATCTAACTAAAGTGTATTAAATGATCAACGAGTTACTTTATTACTTTAATAGGTCAATGTAAATTTTTTTTACAAGAATTAATATATCTGATCCGTCGCCATAAGATTATTTAAAATACCCTGCCCCCAGCGACAAAAAACCCCCATAAAAATTAACTGGGGGTCCACCAAACAGGTAAAATTTGGGGGGGGGGGGGAAAGTGAGTGCCATCAGTTTTCAGTTAACTTTCAAGCAATCTATGAAAACCTACTTTATGCAACATTGTTATTCCCTGAAATTGAGTGCTGACATGGTAATATCAGTGTTGACGGTTTTGGACTTGATGCTAAAAGTGCTCATCTTGATTGTGTCCTTGTAGTTTGGTGGACGTGACATGCGAGGTGAGGAGATGACGGCAGAAGCCATCAAGAAGCAGATGACAGACCAGGAATGGCAAAAGGTATACGAGATGAGCCAAGATAAGTCCCTCTACCAGAACCTCATCACCAGCCTCTTCCCCACCATACATGGTAAGTAGGGTTGTCTTGAGATGCGAAGTCACTGGTGATAAGTACAGTGAAACCTATCTATAGTGGCCACCCAAGGGAAACAAAAATGTGACCTTTTTAGACAAGAAGCTGTTATAGGCAGATTCTTTAACACATGACTTGTCTTCTAGGGAATCATTATTGTGGCCACTATAGACAGGTTGGCTGCTATAGAGAGGTGGCCGCTAAGATAGGTTTGACTGTAGAATATTGAGTATTTGCAGAACAACAATTTTGACAAAGCATTGCTCAAAACCATTTTTAATCAATATTTCTTAAAATGAAACAAAATAGTTAAAGATTGTATCATTCATTTGCACGTCAAAAAAACATCTAAATGAATGAAATCAGCTGAAATCATATCCAATGTGAAGATTAATATAAATAAACACCTCTCATAGAGACTTGGGTTAAAATATTGAGTTTTGGTGAAAATCTGGACGGTTAAACTTCATCCTTTTTCAAATTACTCAGAAGCATTTTCAAAAAATCTGTGACGTCAAACGTGGACGTGCTGTTCCAAAATTGTCCGATCAGCCGTTAGCCAAAGGTCGTGCGGAGGTTAGCTGTTTAACCAATCAGTGCGCTCCGCTGGTCTTGCAACGTTACACAATAACTGCGATTCGCAGTTTGAGCAAAATTGAAACTCACGGAAAGAACAACATTTTGGTAACATGTCGTTATTAGTTTTTCTCATAAAACAACAAATTCATGATGTATGGATCTCAAACTTTCAACACACCATTTGTAAGTACTAAACTACCGTTTGGTATTGATAATGAAGGGAAGTAATGGACTGACATCCCTGACACAATCTTTAATGTATAATAGATTGTTTCCAAAAAGCATCATGCTGACAAAGTATTAAAGCCACAGGCTAACAATGACCACAGTTTAAAAAAATGTGAGCTACATAATCCTCCATGCTCCAAATGTCTTTGATAAGGTCTAAAAATGAAGCCTTGAAAAAATTGTATTTCAAAATGATGATTTAGTGCTTTAAAAAAGAGAAAATCTACAAGTTGACCGGATTCACCTGCCCATTTCCTCCCGTAGACTTACTGTGTGTAGATCTTGGCTAGTTTGTCCACCCAAGTACTTATTGTTTATTCAGTCATATCTTGCCAGTGGCAGCATAAATTTCCGAACTTATGTATTCTAGGGTGTTTATTTGTCCATTCAAACACTACTATGTAGCTCAGGTAGTAAAGTTTGACATTTTTAATTTGAAGCTCCACAATGTTAGCCTTTGTCTTTAACCTGTTCAAGATGGTTTGATTTAAATATAACATGCGTTCTCCAAAGACCACAGCCTGATATATCTTGTACTTAGTCTCCAACGGTTTAACACATGCATGCATGGGACATTGTTAATTGCGACTAAAATGGTGCTTGGCCAATGATTTGTTTTCACCTCCAATCCTAAAAGTACATTGTGTGCTTACATGTACGTGAATTGTTTCCATATTGGTATGCATATGTTATATGCTTCCACATAACATAACATGGAAATCAAGAAAATACGGAAATCAACTCTAGGATCATAACCCAGTACTCTGGTTACTTTTAAAACCCAATTATAGTACCATATTTGAAGTGAAGTTTTGTAATGGTCACTTAGATATGCATCTATTTGGGTAAAAAGTTGTAAAGTTCATTTTATGTGGTACAGCAATTTTAGAGCTCTTTACAAATCGTACAGTCCTTTGTTACAAAGTGATGAGTAAGGAATAATCATCTGGTTTGAATCACACAAGTTTTTGCAAACTTTTCCTATTTTATTTCTTGGGTAAAATGTTTCAAGTAGATAAAGTTGTCAAAAAGATTAAACTGAATATTTTGTGAAATGTTATCTCAGCAGCTACTGCTGTGGTTCGTGAATCTTTCCTTCGTTGCAATGAGTGTGCATTCACCACGTTGCAATGAGTGTGCATTCACCACATATTATATGTCTGCTGGTTTAAAGTTATTCAATGAGTTATTGATTTGATTTCAGGCAATGATGAGGTGAAACGTGGCATTCTGCTGATGTTGTTTGGTGGTGTCCCCAAGACAACCATGGAAGGTACCAGTCTCCGTGGCGATATCAACGTCTGTGTGGTGGGTGATCCTAGTACAGCAAAAAGCCAACTGCTAAAGTGAGTATTAAATAATTGTCAAAATGGAGAGAATGTGTGTATTTTTCATCCAAAATATTTTGTTAAATTCGTAGGACTCCCATGTGATGCTCAATTTAGGACATTGTGTTTGAAATTTGTTTAGTCATATCATAAGACAAAAAATTTTCAAAGCTTACTTGATTTGATAAGTTTGATTTTTTTTTTTACATAATTGCCTTCCGCAAATGCTCTTGATACCTTTCAAAACATTTTTCGTAGGGAGAATGTTCAGGAGGTTGTTCTCATGTCCCGACTAGTAAATGTTTTGCCATAGCTTTGGCAGGTTTTGAATAAGCATGTAATTGATTATTTACACACATATTACCATAAAGGTGGACATTTACATATTACTACTATGTTACGTACTGGGTACATGTTTAACAAGAAACCTATTGGTATTATTTGAAGTGCAGGACATATGGGGCAGTCAACTTGTGTAGGTGTGATTGTTTCAAGAAACTAATTTTGCATTTATATGTTTTATGTAACCCGTATGCAGTTCCTGTGAAAATACCTATCAGTGAGTGGTAAAGACTGCACATTTTTCTGAGCAAAATATTGCCTGTTTCCAATTAGGCAACCATGTGTTAATTTAAAATGTGAAGTATAGTAGAGCATTTATGACTCACTTTGTTATAAACAACAACAAAATTATTTCTCAAAGGAACAATTAAATTGTTAACAAAACATCTTATCTGAATTAAGTGTTCTTTGATGTGCAGAATTGTTGTGAAGTTTTCTATGAAATATCTTTGACATTTGATATTTTTGTTACCTTTTCTCATATGATATAGAGCTGTAGAAGAGTTCAGCCCACGGGCAGTGTACACCAGTGGCAAGGCTAGCTCTGCTGCTGGTTTGACGGCGGCCGTTGTCCGAGATGAAGAAACAGGAGAGTTTGTCATTGAGGCTGGAGCCCTGATGTTGGCAGACAATGTAAGATGAACAAATTTATATTATAATTTCTAAAACCTATTGAAGGGTTTTGAAGGGGTTTGAAATTAATTTTGTGCAATTTATTTATATGTTGAAATTACATTACAGTAATGAATTTAGATACTTGTGGTAGTATTATGAAACAGGTATTATCAAAATTGAACAAATTTCCAATTTGTAAATAGATAAAGAATTTGCTTGTCTTGTTTTAATAGGCTGAATAAAGAAATTCTTTCAGTAGATAGGATATCTCGAGTGTATAAACTTGTGGACACTTCACTTTGGAAAGGCTCTATAAATGATTGCCTTACCTGCTAACTCTAAAAGGACTTACACTTAAATGATTGATTGATTGATTGATTGATTAATTAATTAATTTATTTTTCAGTAATTAAAAACATTTTAATTAATAAGGATTCATTATTTCTTCGATTAATTTTTTCAGTTTATGTTTGTAAAATGTATCTCCAGAGATATCAAATTCAAACTGGCTAAAAGCATTATTGGTTGTATTTCAATCATTGAAATGATGCACATTTTAACAATTACTTGAGGGTCATAAAGAAAGGGTGTCTGGTTGATACTTTGGCCCTGCAATAATTGAAGCGTTGAGCCAGAACCTCCTAGTCCCCATCCCTAGTTTGTACAGTTCTAATCTGTACCATTAATAATCATGGTGAGACACTTTAATCAAATGTCTTCTGTCATCTTTGTTTGATCTGTTTCAGGGCGTCTGCTGTATTGATGAATTTGACAAGATGGACATCAAGGATCAGGTGGCTATACATGAGGCCATGGAACAACAGACCATCTCCATCACCAAGGCTGGCGTCAAGGTGAGAAGGGTTAAGATTATAGAGAGTGACATAACTGGGTTCCCAGCTAGCCTGGAAATCAGGGAAAACCTGGAAAAATGACTTACCCTTTATCTCGGAATGGAATTGTCAGGGAATTTCAGAAAAGTACCACCACAAAAATCAGGGTATTTTGTTTGTCCAGTAGTCTGACTTTCTAGCCTTGTGTCCATACTATGGGCATGAGGCAAGAAAGGAATGAGCAAAGCAAAAAAAAAGTTCATGATGACCCTGGAATGTTAACTTCATCATGGAAAAATCAGGGAATTTAGTTTCCAGGAAAAGCCTGGAATCCTGTCCAAGTCCTATCCTCAGAACCTATCTAAAAATCAGGGTATGGTTTTTAGATAAATTTTGCATCAGTCTTTTGAATGGTATGGTATCAGAATGTCAGACATCAATAAATGACATCAAACTTACGAAAAATTGTTTCGAATTACATAGGGTCATTTATAAATTATCATTGAAAAGATATTATTATGTGTAGTTCATTACCTGTGACAAAATATCTTGGGGTCACCGACATTCTTATTTTGTATTGATTTTTTAAAAATTGGAAATGTTTCAGAGAGTGCTATTTTCATTTAATAGATCATTTTGATCGATGTGAAAAACACAAAAGGAGCAAGAGTTTTCACTCTTATTCTCTGCTTTTAATACTTTGGGTGTTGGGTTGTTTTGGAATTATGTGTATAACCTTTAAAAAATGTATGATTTTCTATAAAAATCCCAGTGATGTTGATGCGATACATTTTAACTAATTTAGTTGGTTAAATGTGTCTTCATCTTACAATGAATGTCATTGGTAGGAACTTCAGTGACTTTTGTCATTCGATTTGAAAAGTATGGAACTGATTGTCTCCTCGGCGCATATGTGGGCTGATAACACCCAAAGTGTTAAGGATGCCCAAGCCAGAAGCCCACAACATTCATGTAATATTTCTATACCCCATGCACATCAGACAGAGCCTCTCCAAATTATTTTCAGAGTAGTATTGGCGACTAAAATTGGGGCTCCTTGCAACCATGAATGATGATACCAAAGCCCACTTCAGTGGCTTGTAAAGAAAATCTGGAATAAATTAGTAAATGTGTTTTGAACTTAAACTTATATCAGGATTAATGTTATAACTATTTGTGTGTTCATTGTGTTGTTTCTATGCCACCATTGTGTGAGTAGATAGTGAATAAAGGGTGCAGTTCCTTTCCAAGGACATTCTGAATCTCACAGGAGCTTTGGTTCTTGTCATTTGCAGGCCACCTTGAATGCACGTACATCCATCCTGGCTGCGGCCAACCCAATCGGAGGGCGATACGACCGCACCAAGCCTCTCAAACAGAACATCATGATGTCTGCACCCATCATGTCACGTTTTGATCTCTTCTTTATTCTTGTTGACGAATGTAATGAGGTAAAGAACTCGTTTTCTTATAACTTGTTTCAGCTGTTGCATTTTATTGTTCTTTTTCTTGCTTTCTTGTTCTTGTTTTCCATGTTATACTTCATGTTCTTGTTCATCATTTCTGTGTTCTTGTTCTTCATGTTCCTGTTCTTGTTTCTCTTCATGTTTTGATCTTGTTCCTCTTCATTTTCTTATTTTTGTACTTCATTTTGTTCTTTTGCAATCTCATTAAAATGACACTGGTTTGAAAGCATTGGTTCTTTACTTTAGGCATCGTATAGGAAATTATAGATTATAATGGATAAATCAGGTTTTGAAAATTTGAAAAGTCTGTCTGTGAAATACAAGTCTGTTGAGAACACTAGTCATATGATGCAGTATTCGGTACCCTAGGGTACCAAGTAGAAATCCGCCATTTTGTTGAATTATTTATTTATTTTTCAGCACTGTACCCTGGGTTACAAAATTATGTAAAAGTTATGTAATGAGGGTGAAAATAACACATTTAGCTTCATTTTTACCCCATTTTTCGTAAGTTTATGCCTTTTTGTTGTGCAGTTGCACAGCCTCTGCATCATTATCACTGATTTCAGCGATCATAACTGAAGAAAATATATTTTTTAACACAAGAGGGCGCTGCACAACGCGGTACCCCGGGGTACGACGGTACCCCGGGGTATGGCGTGGTGCATCATATACTCAACATGAGCAATGGCATCAGTAATATTTGTTGTTTTGTTACTTGTGTATGATCAGTTTTCTTGATGACAGAATAATGGTCTATTTTTTCGGAATCTTATCTTCTAGGTTACTGACTATGCCATTGCCAGGCGTATTGTGGACTTGCATGCCAGGCGGCAGGAATGTGTCGAGAGATACTACTCTGTGGATGACATGCAGCGCTACCTCATGTTTGCCAGACAATTCAAACCTGTGGTAAGTAGTTGGAAGACTCTCACTATGCTGTTTTGTTTCGTGTAAAGTATTAAAATTCTAACTATGAAAATTGATTAAATCTGTATGAGAGTATGATGCCGATGCCATAATTATATGAAGTGTAAAAGTTGTTTACAATCATATTTATCTTACATGATAAAAACGTTACCTGCAATTTATTGTTGAGACCACAACAATTACATTCAAGAAGTGTGTTGAAATTGTTGCTTCAAATTGGAATGTTTAACTAGAGGTGGAGATATTGTTCAAATATAAACATCTAATAAGTCCAAAATACTGAAACACAACCATTTACAATCAGCTAGCTCACTTACCTTACTAAACCTGACGGGGAAACTTGTTAAGACGTCCTAAATTGGGGTACAGATGTCTGAAGTAGGAGAATTGCCCTAAATCTCAAAATTTGTTCAAATTTACTATGACTGTGGAAATTTCTGCAAGTTTTAGTTAGATAGGTGTCCTTAAAAATAATTTTAACAAACAGTAATGAAAATAAACCAAAATTTATATGTCATTTTCTCTATAACTATGAATGGAAAAAGTCTAAGTTTAGATATGATATGAATATAACTGTCAGTGACTAACAGGACAAACTGTTTTGTTTCTTTCAGATCACCAAAGAATCCCAGGACTTCATGGTTGACGAGTATCGTCGTTTGAGGCAGCGGGATAGCTCTGGTGGTACCATGTCATCATGGCGCATCACTGTCCGTCAGCTGGAGAGCATGATTCGTCTGTCAGAATCCATGGCTCGTCTTCATTGTCAGGATGAGGTGAGAATGATAGAAAGGATGAGCGATTATCATGATGACGATGATGACGATGTTGATAATTCCAATTGTAGTAAAATGGTCTCCGCTTAATGGGGTAACATTTAATGGGGTACTCTTGTTAAATGGGTAAAATTTTGCAAAATATTTACGTTTCTTCTTGAAATTTACTCATTTAATAGGGTACTCCTGTTAAATGGGTAAAAAATGCCTTACAAATGCCTACCCCATTAAGTGGATACCACTGTAATAATAATGACAGTGAAATTGATGACAATAATGAACAGAATCATGAGGACAAAAAAGAAGTGAGCACCATTTTAGGCAAAAGAATAATACACACACTATTTGATTATGACTTATGGTTGGACATATGGTTTAAAATTACCATGTGGTTATGGAACAGATCATAACTACTGATTTCTTACAGTTTGCCATGAACGTGGGATTGCCACAATTAATTGATCATGTAATAAATTTGAAGAAAAAATTCAACAAATACAAGAGGAAGTGCTTTCTCCTTTTGAAATGAACTCAACTGAAGGACCTACATGCTTTTTCCATTGAGTCTGTTTATATTTATTTGATGCATACGCCAAACACTTTTTTTTGTCTCAGGTTCAACCCAAGCATGTCAAAGAGGCCTTCCGTCTCCTCAACAAGTCCATCATCCGGGTGGAGCAACCCGTTATCAACTTTGAGGAGGAGGAAGAGGATGGTCCCGCACTTGGTACGTATTTCTTTTACCCTCTTGGCAATCAGAATGAAATAAAAACTTTCATATTGTCTAAGATTGTACTGTTTGTTTTGTGAGCGAAACTTGTTTTTGGATATGAGCGCATTACACAGTGTTCATAATTACACTTAACGCATTTTCATAATTCACTGAGTTTCCAGAACAGAAAACTATTAATATTCATGATTGTTTTTACATTTTTAAAGCATGTAAAAGTACAAAATGGCATACTAATAAGCTCCCAATCAAGTGTTATTTTAAAAATATCTTGAACAAATGATTTTCCCTGACATTCCACAAGAAATTGATGAATTTCCTGATTTATCCCAGACTTTTTGCTTCTGGAAAAGGTATTTTCAAATTCCCTGACCTGTACGAACCCTGATGACAAATTACTTTCTAATGATGGTGGTGGTGGTAGTAGCAGTCGTAGTCG
>JZLH01S0095618.1:0-13550 GCA_001188425.1 Eucidaris tribuloides | reverse complement strand
AATAATAAAAAAAAAAAAATAAAGACATTCAGAATCTGTTATTGGTGTGATATGACCTTTGGGCATAAAGCTTTCAGATAACGCCAAAACTAAATTTGTGCTTTAACAACAGTTAGTGGATGCCAAAGATGTGTGAGTTGCTTTGAGGAAAATGTCACTATGCCATGATGCTGAATGTATTTATAATTTAAAGAAAATAATATGAACCAATATCTACACAGTTTAGGACATGTAATTTACATACATGCAATATCTTACATGAAAAAGATCCATGCAAGCTCATGTACACTAGTATACACTGCTTATGTGCCCCTTTATTAGAGATTGTTTGGAAGGATAATTATTTTATTTCAAAATATTGATTTCTTGGATTTAAATTGTGGCAAGTAGGTTGTTTTTTTTCCTGTTGTCTGTTAAATATGTCATTGCCTGTTATAATGTATACTAATTCTCCTTAAAATTACTCCATTTCATATCATTTATTAGGCTCGGAAATATTGTTTGGAGGTTTTTTCCATTTTTTCCAGTAAAACCAGAAAAACTAGTTTCTTCCAGTTTTTCCGTTGTCCCGGAAAAAAATAGTTTTTTCCGGAAGAAACCCAACCCGCACATATTTAAATACTCGGCACAAATTCACAGCACCAGAGATCATCATTGAGCATCACACAAACTCAAAACAAAATCAAGCCGGGGCATTTTTGGAGTCAATGTTTACAATATATATTTTTCGCATTACACATTCATTTATTTTTCACAGAAACTTTAACAAGTGGCTCACATTGAACCTCACTCTTATTTCCAAATGCTCTTGAGCATTGCATTACATTACAATAAAGGTACAAGAATTCAAACATACATGTACCAAACCTTGCTCTTACAATACAAAACCTGGCACCATTTTTTTTTTTATAGGGAGGGGGAGGTACATGTAAGGGCACATGTTCCCTCTTTCCATTAAGTTTTTAGTTGAAACCTAATGCAAAAGTCTTACAAAAACTTAGTTGATGCATCAAAACGTAATGTATACAAAACTCCTGATCTGTATCTGTATCATGATGCATTGTAACATGTTTTGAAATAAAATGCCTCAGAAAGCTCATTTACTAGGTGGGAAATACCTAAAATTCAGGAGCTTCTGGAGGCTACATGTCTCCTTGACCCCCTGCTAGGAGTGTTGCCCCTACACCCCATCTGATATTGGCTTTTTGCTATGTGAACAAAATGCATGCTTCAGGTACATGCACATGCCTACAACACAAGACTGGTTTTGCTTCCCCTTTAATTCCTGTAACTTGACTTCTTTAATGTTCTACATAAAAATTTCACTTATTTTTATTTTTTTAAATACTGTATGTTATCAATACAACATGACAAACATGTAAGTCTATACGACTGATAGATAATCAGTCATTCTCTCGTAAACAATATGAGATGAACATTGGCTACAATGTATATTCATTCACAATTGCATCTCTTCAACTGTCACAAAATTGCAACATAGGAAACTGTAAAGTTGTTATAAAATATTGAAATGAACAGATTTTCTAAACAAAATAATTTTTTGCTAGCATTTGATGCCTGACTTTAAATGAAACAAATAGAAAACTGAAGTTGCCAAGGTGACAGGTCGACCAACAAATCACCTAAAAAAATAATGCTCTTGGTTGCATTGTTAGAGGTATGACTTTGCACTGTTGTTATAAGTACATGTACTTTCAAATAATAAACTTAACACATTTAAACAAGAGGGGAAAGAAAACCTATAAAATACCAGTGTGGCAGCTCGTGCAGAAAAAAATTATTTGTGGTATTAAAGGATTTAATTTGACAACTCAAGCAGACACAGGTACAGAATTACAGTGCAAAACTCTCATTATAAAGAACTGATATAACAAAGTCTTGTTATATCAAAGTAATTTTTCTGGTCCCAAATGTCGAAAGTTCTTTGTATCTTATTGTTTTTTGCAACCCTAATACATGTATAACAAAATTTTGTCATAACAAAGTTATTTTTCCGGTCCCGAGCAGTTTGTTATAATGAGAGTCAACTGTATATCCTCATTATTTGTGCAAAAATACAAATACCAAAACAGAATCATGCTCCTTATGTAAACGTGTGCATGTATAGTTTATTCCCTCACACTCAGGAAATTTTAAAGTGTTACTGTTGCTAGTTATGCCTCCACCACATCAACTAATTTTATGTCCACTGCCAACATGGATGACATGACATTTCATTTTAACTAGTGTATCAAATGCCTTTGGAGACATAAAATGTATTTTAATAAGTGATATTTTGAGTGTTAATGTCACTTGTGCAGGTTTTATGGTCAATACACTGCATACTCTTGCATTGAGTTGAATGCATTGGAAAATGGTGACCCCCTATACCTAATGTGGAATCTGTCATCAATTTTGACAAATGAAATGTTCATATCAGTAAAATGCCAGCAATCCTAGCTTCCCTATACTAATTTTATGTTTTTACCACATTTTGAAGTAAAGTTATGATAATTCATACAGGTATGTTGCAAGGTTTTAAAAATTGGATATATCTTTCCAAAATTGCACATATTTCCACATTTTAAGTATGTCCCCCCAACGAAAACATGAATTTACAATTATCCAAATTTTAATAACTGGAAGATTTCTGGAAGATTCTCCTACTTCAGACATCTACAGCACAGATAAGGGCATGGTGACAAGTTCCCCCGTTAGGTGTAGTAGGCCACATTTATTATGAAATAATTTGACTCACAATTATTCTGCACATGAAGTTTAAAACACTGCATTTTTTTGGATTGATGTTTTGAATACACAAATCAAATCGATAACATTACATTTTTCTAGACCAAACTCAACCAGTATATCACACCTTATTTTCCTCTATCAACCTATTTATATTATTTTTTTACAATCTGCATGTCTTTCTCCGTGGTATTGGTACTTGGATGTACACATTCAGGTCTTACAAATTATCAATGCTTTAACTGCCATGATTGCCTTACAACAGACTTACCAACACATGTATCTTATCTAAAAACACCAATAAGGGAATTTCATCCATTCTTGTACAAACACATGTTTCTCATAACTTTTCATGAGAGCAATGATTAGGAATTTTCTAAAACTTACCATTAAGGACAACATTTGTTTTGCTTCTTATTTTTGTTATTGTACTAAGAAATATTCAATTCACAGTCACTCAAGAGCCATAAGCTAAACATCTACAGATTTCTAAAGATACAGTTTGGTGTATAATTGGACTTTTCAGTCCAGACTCCACCAGGGATGGGGTCGAGGCCACTAGAAAAATATTTTCACATAGATTTTGTACACATGACTTGGTCCCAGGCCAAGGCCAAGGTCGGCCAAAATTGGCCTTGAGGCCGGCCTCAACTCCATCTCTGGACTCTAGAACCCCTAAGAGGGTGGAGATCTCCAGGTATTAACTACAATGCACTCCCGTTTTAATGAACACGGTTATAACGAAATTCCTGCTACAACAAAGTAAAAATTCAGGTCCCAAAATCATTATCTCTTTCTATACTTTGACTGTTTGGTTATTTCAATACATCGAAAGAAAACTGCCGGTCCCGAGGACTTCGTAATAACAGGAGTCGTCTGTACTTGATGAACTCATTGTGTTATGGAGTAAATACACTGTAAATGTGAAAAAAAGAATTACTCAGTGAATTACTGAGTGGTTTATTGTTACCCTCTTCAGGTTCTAGTAACGATTAAAACATTTTCTCTGTAATTTTCTTCATGCACTTAAAAGCTGTACAACTAAATTATGATCCTGATTTTAATTTAGAACGTTTTAGAAACATGTTTCATGCAAGACTAACATAAGAAAATAAGATCAACAATTTAACCTTCTCATTAATTAATAATACAATCTATAACCGAGTATTACGTCAACATAATTTTTGAATTAAATTGAGGACGTTTTCACAAATTTACTTTTTACACTCTGGTCACAAACGTGGACTGACAGGTTAACAGTTTCAAAATAAATTCATTCTGAGTTACTGTCAAATAATTGTAAACATCCATGCACAAGTACATATACCACCCCTCCCCACCCCCAACAAAAATAGTACACAGATCTTCTTACCAGTATGTGTCATGTCTGTGATCATTTGCCATAAAACTCTTATCTGTAGCATCCTACCATAGCAGATAAAGATGTCCATGAATTCATCATGATGCTTCACTGCTGGAATATTGTATCTGACTAAATTACAATAAATTTATTGAGGGTAAGATGCCCAATTTCCCATGACCTGGGGCATGAACACTTCTTAGTGAGATAAACCATCTATAAGTTCCAATCACATCAATTCAGGAAGAATGAGATACATGTACATTGCAGATAGGAGTTTTCTTCACAGAAGAATACAAAATTATATTTTATCAATCAGGTATTTAAAAGTCCTCCATGAGAATCCTCGGTGCGTACATTGGACACGATGTGCTCCTCTCAGAGTGGCTCCGCCTCTAGATTCTTGACACAATCAGATCCTTTTCCATGATAGCTGGCAGACAAAATTTGTATCTCGTTTCAGTACAAAATTGTCACGAATCTGCATACAAAAATTATATTTACAAGATAGCCGGGCATTATGATGTCTTGTTGGGATCATCAAAGTCTTCTAGGAAGGATTCTTGTGATACTGAATAAATAGAATATCCATCTGAAGTGTGTACAGGTTAAAGAAATCAAGAGTATCGAATTTCAAAAAATATTTTGACAAAACAAAATATCCCCAAGCATACCAATCTGTCATCCCTGATTCTAATCTTGACTTGCCAAAATGCTCACTGGTATAGTGGAACCTCATTATAACGAGGACCTAAAAAACATGACAATTACTTGTTTAATCAGGTTTCTCACTATATCAGGGTCCAAAAACAAAGAAATATAAAGAGTTGGGACCTGCAAGATCACCTTGTTATAACAGGATTTTCTTATATCCGACCTCTTTATATCAAGGTTCCACTGTATTTCTAAGCTACACTGATGGTGCCTGCAGCAGCAAGCTGCTGGGAGTAATCTTTGGTTTGCATCAACCACAAATCTGAAATGTGCAAATCGAGAGATGAAATAGTAGGTTGCCATATTGAACATAGTACTGTATGTATATCAATTGTGATACATGTATAACACAATCATTTTATCGCTTCACCATCAGTAATCATTTGTAATCAACATGTACATTAAAAAGATGTCCTTTATCTACAATAATACTGTTTTTTTAGAAAGATTCTACCACCATCATTCCACGTCTACACATACACAACTTGATGGCTTTACATCACTTTTTTTAAGACACTATATAACACTGTGGAAGACCCGTTTAAAAAATTGTCAAACTTTGCTATCTGACATATCTGGCGGTGTTTGAATGGACAAATAAACACCCTAGAACATAAAAGTTTGAACAGTTATGCTGTCACTAGTACAATATGTGCAGATACAAATTGGCACATTAATTTTATATCGGGCGATAGGAAATTCTGCAACACAGCAGTCTATGGAGAAAAGCTGGAATGGTCTCTCAATGATTTTCACTTTTTTAAAGCACTTAATGATTGTTTTACACTGCAATTTTTACAGGGCTTCATTTTTAGACTGTATCAAAGACACTAGTAGCATGGGGAATCATGTAGCTCAGATTTTTTAAACTGGAAACATTGTTATACAGTGCCTTTAAGGTACAGTGTACATGTAGAATGGGTTCAATGAGTATTTATGGTTTTGAGGGGTAACAAGTAACAAACAATATTCACTGGAATTGAAAGGATGCCTACAAACTATACACCTAGTCTTAATTCAGTCAACCAGGTGAGTTTCAATTCAGTATTTTTCAATAATTTTTTTTTTAGTCTTCCAAGGTAGTGCACCACACAGAAGTGGAGAGTGGAGAAATCATAGTGATGCTTCAAAAACATGCAATTAATAAGATACATTTCTTTTTCATAACTAAGAACAGCAAGGTCCCAGTTAAATGTACACATACCAGTATGATGCTGGCAGCATCACCCAGTTTCATTTTAGCCTGAAAGCTTTAGTCTGTATCATCGTCCGGTATTTCAGCAAGATAAATCTGGCTCCATGTCTCTGGTCTGGCCTGCACCTAGATCGCCTAGACTATTTAGCCAGGCTTATCTCAGCAGAATTTCCCACAAAAGTTACAACACATCCCAAGTAGGATGCATGATAGCAAAAAATATTAAATCAGAATCCAGGGCATCGATCCTCGGGGGGGGGGGGGAGTTGCCACCCCAAATGAAAATATGGAGGGGGATTCCCCCCCCCCACTAATTCTTAAACCTAAAAATTCCTAAAACGTAAAGGATTGCAAAATGTGTTTAAAAATGTGTTTAAAAAGTAGTGCCACCCCAATGAAAATATTGGGAGGGGGATTCCCCCCCCCCCCACTAATTTTGAAAACCTAAAAATTCCTAAAACGTAGAGGATTACAAAATGTGTTTAAAAAGTAGTGCAAAACACTACAAAACCATTTAACTTAACATAAAAATACTATCAAACAACAGGACAGTAATGTTAGATTGAATTTAACAGTTAGATTCTTAGTATAAGTTGCGTTGTTAGGAATAAACCGCACATGACATGCTGAAGTCAGAGACAGAGTGAAGTCTGTTAGTTAGCATCTTTAGTTTAGGCTAGCGTTAGACCCCTAAAACCCCACCCGTAAAGGACTTTTTCATTGAAATGTAATAAATTACGGCTTTTGCACCGTACATAAATTTTTCATTTCACAAAATTCATGTCTTGCAGCAAACAGCGGTCCAAACCACCGCTACCGCGAGTGATCGTAAAGGCGACAGACTTCACTACGGGTCGCTCCCAACAGCCCAAGTGTGTGTAAAACCCCAGATTACCAATCTTTCATACCCTTTATCGATAAATGTCACAATTCATTGTATATCTGTAATTTCTCATTTCCAGACTGGAGAGGAATAAAATATGACCTTGCTTTAATTTTGCATGCACCAAGTGTTCTACATACCACTACATGAAAATGCACATTAGGGACTAAGGCAGCGACTCGCACACTGCAGCATGTGAACTAAAAAGGATACACACACCGATTGCTCCAGCGCCTAATATGAGCGCTAAGATTCCATTTCGTTTGATATACTTCGCCCTATGACGGGCCTCTACATTCAGTCGATGAGCAGCAGTCATTTTCGTAATATATTCTTTATCCCTAGGCGACAAATCGTCTCGAGAGAGGTCAACTCGTCGCATATTTTCGGGAGGTTTTCCAACACCGCCGTCGGTTCCACCTTTGCCACTGGAGGATGCCATTTTGTCTGTGATGCAATCCGATCATGATCGATAGTTATGTAATTTTCGATCATTATGAAACCAAGTTGTGGACTGGCTGGAACGAGACGACAGGGTCGGGGTGGGGGCCGGGAGGGAGGGGAATGAGGTGTAGGCCCTACTCCTGATTTTTTTATTTATTATTATTATTTTTTTTTTACCCAATGTCTTCTGGACCCAGGAAGTTTGGGGTTTGCATCCCTCCTTTGCTCACAAGATCACGAGATAGCATGTACAAGTATGCCCTATTCATTAATAGTTTTCTTTTTTCCCCTTCTCCTCCGTCTCCTTCTTCTCTTCCTTATTGTTGTTATTATCGTCATACCGTCTTTATTTCCTTAATCGTATATTGTTCCCATTTTTTCACTTTCTTGCGTCTCCCATTTGATTTAATTGGCAATGTTCATATTCGTATTTCATACAATGAATATTTAATCGTGTTTTTTTTTGAATAAAGTTTTGTTCAAACTAAAATATTAAGTGAAAATAGAAAATGATGTTCGATGTTCCTATGCAAAGTACTTGGAGACTTCAGGAAGACAGTTAAAATATTGGCCTATCCTGGTCCGCACCTCTTCATTTCGCTTCGCCTACTCTAAAACTATTGCGTGGATGGCGCCATGAAACCTTGGAGCCGGGGAACCAGAGTTGGTGAGCAAATAACAACAACAACAACAACAATAATAATAATAATAATAATAATAATAATAATAATAATAATAATAATAATAATAATAATAATAAAAAGATTTTAAAAATCATGTCCTGAAGAACACTGATTTATGGTGCAAACTGAGGGGACAAGCCCCCCGAAACAGTAATAATAATAGTAACATATTCTTGTACTTTTGCGCGTAATACGAAATCGTCTCTACTCGATGTACATTGTGTAATAAAGATCATAAAAAGACTTCAGAAAAAATGAAATACAACCAAAAAATATTAATGTAGACAGAAATACTCATAAATAAGTAAACTAATTTTGAAATAAGTAGGTTTTGAGTAGAATTGTGAAAGTCTGGTATAAGGTTGGTGCCGTGCGGAACTGCGGATTCGATTGTGAGAGGCAAGGGTGTCGATCCTAGGGTGGCAAGGGGTTCAGTTGCCACCCCAATGAATTTTTTTTTTTTTTTGGGGGGGGGGGGCAACATATCGATGTGCTCCCCAATAATTTGACAACTTGAAAAATTCATTATGTAAGATTAAAAGAAAGGCACTGACATAAACCATTAAACTTAGCATAAAAATACTATTAAACATACACAATTTTCCATTTTTCGGCACGCTTTGCGCGCAAAATTCTATATTGCAATCCCTCAGAGTGCCGAAAAAGTTTGACATTTTTCAATTCCCCCCCCCCCAAAAAAAAAAATCCGAGAAATGGATCGACGCCCCTGGTGAGAGGGAGATTGTTCCAGAGGGTGGTACGTTGATGATGGAGCGCGGCAGCCGTTATTGAAGCAAGGAACTCGAAGAAGATGTATATCTTTGTCGACAGAGAACGAGAGGGTGCCGTAGATTTGGATGAGTTCGGAAATATACGGTGCGTGGAGCTGAACCTGTGATAGCCTTGAAGGTAAGGATGAGAATTTTGAACTGAATGCGTTTACAGATAAGAAAGCCAGTGCAGATTGTTCAGGAGAATTGAGGTGGATGCATGTCTTGTCGAACTGACGGTGATTCTAGGATGTCTTTAACACTCTAGATATCCCCTCCGATTGTTTCCTCCTGCTTTAAATGTTCTTCCTTACTGCCCATGTTTCTCTTCCATATTAGATAACCACCAAACGGATTAGACCTTGTACATAATAATATGGCCGATGTACGGACTATTCCTATCACATTATAAATTAACTGCCTAAACGTCGCGGTCAGGGGCGTCAATCCTGAGGTGGGAGGGTGGGGGGGGGGTAGTTGCCACCCCAATGAAAATATTGGGGGGAGGGGGGGGGAAGGAGGGGGAAGCATATCGATTCCCCCAATAATGACACCCCTGATAGAGGCCATGTTATTTGTTTCAAATCTCAAAAAAGTAAATGAAACTCCCTCATTTTAGTTAGACCTATACACTCGTGCTCATAATTATGGAATATTTTAGAGACATATTAGAAGTTGCCATTTTTCCGTGAACGGTACATCTGGGATTAATATTTGCTCACCCCTGGTGAAACAAGTATAATATAAGTATTTTAGGAATGCTGAGCATTTTCATTTCATTTCATTTCATTTCATTTCATTTCATTTTTATTATTTCCAAACATGTAAACAGAAATCAATACAATTAACAGACAAAATAAGCGATACAAATTTCAAAGTGAACACAAGTTACAATATATACTAATCATAATGCACATAAATGTATTTGTATGAATATCAATGTAATTGCTTTTTCGTCATATTTTAAATTTTTATTAAATCAACAATGTAAATATGAATATAGCATCATTATAAACGAAAACAAATCAACAGAAACAAAGCTTAACCTCGTGTCAAAATTTGAAGAAAAAAATGGAAATACAGGACCCTTCAGGAAGCACAGATGTGTTTGTTTAATTGAAGGGCCCTGTTAAATGATACAAACACACACATAACAGATACACACACAAACTGATGAATATACATAACATACATACACTGACACAGACACACACGGACGAAAACAGACACACAACAGACACACACAGGTTGTAGCGTCCAACTCGACGCTAAAACCTGTGTTTAAAAATGGCGGTATTCAGAGTTGTTGTTGAGTCACGTGGTGGTTACGCGCGTTATTAGACTTGAAATAGACTATTCTGATGTTAATTTAATGATAATTAACATTAGATAAAAAATTATCAATATTGTGTGTGTTTTTTAATTATTTTAATTTAATACTTTTTTCATGATTTTTGGTGGATTTAAAAAATAAATAAATATACAATTGTTATTGTGCTCAAATGTATTTTAGTTTTTAATTTAGTCATCTCATGAAATCCAAAAATTGTTTCACATACTGCGTTTTTGTGAAATAAACACTTATCTTGAAAATTTTGGACGATATAGGAGAACGAACTAAAGTATCAACAAAATATTCCATAATTATGAGCAGGAGTGTATTAACCCTATTTTACCTGGCCTATTTCAGACCGGGTTTTTACTGGGGGGGGGGGGGGTCGATTTTGACCTTCCCTCTCTTCAGATCTCGGTCGCGGATCGCGCGATCGCCGCGAAAGTTTGCATGCGCGTTGAGCCGAATGTAAACTACAAGACTGTATACTAAAATTTTCAAAAAATATTTTTTCTATTTTTTCAAGTAATTAATTATGCAAATAAGTGCATAAAATTATGTTTTCGCCTAGAATTTACTTAAAATAGCTAGCAGAGTGCTAATTTTTGGTGAAAATGTTCTTTCTGACATTTCTAACAAGTATCCAAAAAAAAAATTGCCATTTCAGAATTAATTTCTTATGTATTTTATTGTTTTGTGAATTTCTTATGTATTTCAACCTTTTGTTTTTTGTTTTTTCGATAAAATTTGTCGCAGATACTTTTTGAAGCACAAAATATGCTTAAATAGAATAATTCAATCCATTGAGAGTGAAATTATGCATTTATATGAGTTACAATAAAAAAAAACACAATTTGCATTGATTTTGTACACGAAATCACGTTTTTGAGCAATTTTGGGGCTGACATGCCTGTATAAAAAGTCGCGCAGCGTCGTAACGGTATGTCCGATTATTGCAAAAATGGTCTCAAAAGATGCGCAAGACTTGAGAGTAAAATGTCAGCACGTGACGCGGTCAAAAAAATTTGCGCGGCGAAATAGTCGCGAAATTCGTCGGGGGGGGGGGTCAATTTGACTCCTCCCCCAGTTGAGACTATAGAGATACGCACGCCAAGCAACGGATGACGTTACAACCCTCTGATATAGATAACTGCAAAACACAAACATCTTTGAACAAAACAGTAGGTATTATTTTTAAATTACTGTTTACTCATCTCATACTCAACTTGTGATAAAAGCAAATATACCCAGCTTTGAAATGTAACTGTCAACATGGATTTTGAGATACGTGTATTGTATATAATCTCCTTATTACTTGAAGTGCTATAGCGAAAGATAAGGACTTTTTAATACATGCCTATATTTAACTCATCGCTGGCCTTTTTCAATTCAACCTCAACCATTAACGTCAATGACAAACAAACAAATCATAATTGTATTCATTTTTATTCGTTCGTATACGAAGGAAGCCACGTGCAGTCCGTAAAAAAAAATACGCAAGTTTTTTTTTTTTTCAGGTATTCAGTTTCGATTTTAATACTTGTGAAATCGAAACTGAAACCCACCCCGTCCATTAACATTGTGGAGCTTCAATTTATAAAATTGTCAAACTTTGATATCTGAGCTACATAGTAGTGTTTAAATGGACAAATAGACACCATGGAATTTTGAAAGTTATGCTTCCACTGACAAGATATGCATGAATAAACAATTTCCACTCGGGTGGATGATAAAATAGCCCAGATAGAGTAAGTCTGTGGGAGGAAATGGGCAGTTGAATCCGGTCAACTTGAGTGTTTGCAGATTTTCACTTTTTTAAGCACTAAATCATCATGAAATACTATTTTCTCAGGGCTTCATTTGAATAATTTTTAGACCTTTCCAAAAACACTTAGAGCATGGAGAATTATGTAGCTCACATTTTTTTTTAAAACCGTGGTCATTGTTAGCCTGATGCGGAAATTTCCACGGTCTGCACGTGGCTTCCTTCCTATGAACAAATGAAGTTGTGACTATACAATTATTGCATCTAAAATTCGTTGTTTTTTTCCATTGACGTCAACATGATTGAGGTTAAATGATTTAAATGACTGACCCAAAGGACAAATCTGGATCATGTCACAAGGACTGAAGGTTATTTAGCCCCCACCTCATCCCAAATGCTAAAATCGAAAAGGGGCTTACAATTTTCCTCATAGTGTTCACTGTATAATAACATAATGAAATTAGCCCACAAATAGAATTCATGATAAAATGCCCTGTCACGATATTACCATTTTGTATTACCTTATATTACCTTTATTTTATTACCTTTTTGAAAACTATAAGGGCTAGGCCAGTGCTCATAAACCTACCCGTTGAAAGACACCTCTATATACCTCGAGCAATGGTGTAACTTTTTGTAAGTCCTATCTGCAGGGGTATTTTCCAGGGTATTTCTCAAAATATTTGATTCCTATTTTCATCGCTCTTGGGTATACTATTGAGCATGAATTACACGAAAATTATTTTAGCATTTCACACACATACACACACACACACACACACACACACACACACACACACACACACACACACACACACACACACACACACACACACACACACACACACACACACACACACACACACACACACACACACACACACACACACACACACACACACACACACACACACACACACACACACACACACACACACACACACACACACACAAGTACACACACAAGCACAACTACACGCAATGCAATACACAAGTATGTACATATGGTTATGATTATGTAGGCCTATATGTGTGTGCATATTTTTGATTGATTGAAATCACATTTATTTGATGATTATACAATTTAACGACAATGAACAAATGCAAGCAGAAAAAGAAAACGTTTACAATAGGGAAAATTGTTATATTCATGATGTTTATCTTTGATTTGTTTATGTACCTACATAGTGAAATTTGATGTAAAGGATTTGTATGTTGTTGATTTATCAATAAAAACATAAATAAAAAAAAAAAAAAAAACGTACAATAGGGGCCTATTGAATTCGATATACATATAATTGATTTAAGCAATAAAGAAGGTGTAATCCCAAAGAAGCTTGTGCTGTGGTGGGTACTCCCAAGAAATTAATACTCACAACGTGCACAAGATTGACAAACTTTACTAGACAAACTTTACCTAGGACAGAAACAACAAAAACAACAACGAAAACACAAAATAATAAACAAACTATAAACAAGTACAAACCACATACGGACTTGCTGAAGAACAACCGTCGAGCTGACGCACGTGCCGTGTTTAAGTAATAAAAAATTAATTTAAAAACAGGATTGCAACAACAAAAGGGTACACAGGACAAACATGCATAAATGAAAAAGATAACATCCATGGCAACAACTGCATTTGTGAATGAGGC
>JZLH01S0095614.1:16444-28760 GCA_001188425.1 Eucidaris tribuloides | reverse complement strand
TGTAAAACCCTATTCAGTGTCATTTTAATAAGCAGATTATGAAGACAAAGGGACACTTCTAATTAATAGTTTTTTGTTCTGCATGTTAAACATGATGTACTGAGTCCCCTACACTATATAACTCAATTTTGAAAAGAATGTCAGTTATGCCCTTTTGTCAGTGGGGGGGGGGGCAGTATACCATAGGTATAGACAACTGTTACTTTAGAAGTTTTGTGTTTTTTTATTATTATTATTCAATTTGTGGACATAGTTTCTATTGATTGTTTTCCAAAGAAGTTGAGAACAAAATTCCGGGAATTTCCCCGATGTTTCATGATTCAAGCAAGTTTATACAGAAATTGAGCACAAAATTACGGGAGTTTCCCCGATGTTTCATGATTCACGCTTTCTATGTATTTGTGGATATCTACAGTTTCAATTATATTACTTCACACAAAAAAATCATTCTAACTTCAGAAATTTTAATATCAAAATAAAAACAGCATTGTTAGAAAGGGTATACTTCTAGTTCTGCCTACAACTTTTGTACACAACACATATCTCCAACAAGCACCTGTAAAATAGCTGATTGAAGTTCACAATGCACTCTAACTGTTTCTCAATGTGGCATTGTTCAAAGAGGCTCTGCATGTTGAGAGTTAATCTACGCAGCGTAGAAAATACCCCAGGGCGACAGGCGATTTCGCCCTCGGCAAAGTCCAAATAGCCTCTTAAAATCCTCAAAAACCAATACTTTGGGGCGACCATTTCCTTCAGAGTCACCCCCTCATCTTTTACTACAGAAATTTTATGAAAGTTCACACCCGTTTTTATCAAACATATCATTAAAAAATTTCTTGAAAAACTGTTCAAGTTTCTTCAAATTATCGCTCAGAAACTGCTTTTGCGTGCTTGTTCATGTGCATTATAGCCCCAAAAATTCAAGAATAGCCCCAAGGCTCATTTAAAAAAAATAAATAAAAATTAATTCCTACCCTGAATCTAAGTAACGATTTTTCTCCTACAACGTTTCTGATGATTTGAAGGAAAGTGTAATACAAACAACAAAATGACTTAGCGGGTAGAAATAAGCATGACTAGTTGACTAAATAACAAACTACAGAAATCAAACCAGGAGAGAATAATGAAAGTTATAAATTAAAGGTACTGCAGGTTATACAGTGGCTACAAAACAGACATTATCATGCAAACTTTTGAAAATCACAACAGAAATGTAAATAACTAAACAAATATATCAAAATTGAAAAAACACAAATGCAGAAAGTTTCAACAACAAATTATCATAAAAGAAATGAAAATAATCTAAACAATAAACTAAAATGTGAAAAACAAAAAATGCAGAAACTTTCAACAACAAACACTCTTCTAATCAATGTAAATATGTATCATGCATCATATACTACATACCTGCAATTCAATAAATAAAATATAGACGGTCCATTTACGTTGATTCACAGAACAGTCATGTATACATGTAGCTCCCGGTGGGACTAAGTCTTGTGTAACAGTATTTTTTGTGTGATATTTACAAATTATTATTTTTTCAAGTCACTTTAAAAAAAAAATCAAGCTTAAAACTTTGAATGCACATTTCTCAAAACAAACTTTCATAGCAGTTGAGTGTGATGAGGTGATTACAACTTTTCCAATAAATCACTGAATAATTTCTGTAGTGTGGGTAAAATTGTCTTTTCGGGTGATCCATCCACTGCAAAACTGATGTTGTCTCAGCTCATAATATTAAAAATGGACATCCAAAATGCGTGAAAACACGACAAGCTAGTCGGTAGATATGCTTCAAGGCTGATTTGTTTTTTCTCTCAAAGTAACTCAATTTGAGACTTATTCCCAGTCTTTGAGAACTGTACACCAATTGAAGAGTGTAGAATAAGAAGTACTTAAGTCCAATTTTGACGAATTGAAGTATGCTTGTTTTGAAGTCATTACATGCCCGGAAATGTTTTGACAAGGGGCAATTGTGTCAATTGACCTTCCTAGGGTAGGGATCAGGCGAGGGTCACACTGGGTCATAATTTTAACGTTGGTCGAATCTAAAATGTATTTCATATTCTGCGACTAGTTACAAGATTAGGAAAATATCTCATAAATTCATCATGTACATGAGATTTGAAGTGTGCGTTGGTGTTAAGATATAGAGAGTGAGGCGAGATATCGGGTTTACTGAGGCTCACAGGCACAAAGGTCAATGGAATGGAGTAGTCGCAAAGTTATAAAAGAAACATGCTTCACATAGAGAGAGTAAGATACGATAGTAGCTCGAGAGAGATGTCGAGGAGGATCGAAGAGAGGATAAGAAATGCGAGACAGAGTACTGTTCATCGGAGAGAGGCGAAATTGGAGACACAAGAGTATATAGAGTGCATATTCGTTGTTTGGGCATGAGGCGAGAGAGATCAGGAGTTATCAGGAGAATGAATTGATTAAGGGCGCCAAATCACATGAATGGATGATACGGAAGTAGGAGCGTGAAACCAAGGCAAGTGTGACAATTGTTTTGCCTATCTTCATCTTTTATTGTGTCAAATTACTTTCCAATTTGGGTGTATCGAATCAAACAAATTTTGATCGTAGAACAAATTTGACAATTTGAGCCTTTGTTTTCAGGAAGTAGTATATGTGCCGCAGTACGTCTATTCTACACTCTTCAAGTTGATGACAGTACAGAATATGCATTTTCTATAGCATTTCACCTGCAATAAGTTCAGACAGAAACATTGAACAACAATTTTGGTATAGATTTCCAACAAAATTAATCAACTAGAATTTGGCCACCTTGATTTGAGGAATAATTGAAATGTAGAGGGTTGAATAATAATGCAATACTAAGAACAGATTTTAATAACAAGCAAAAACATCGAGTCGAAGGTTGAGTAATATGAAAACATCACTCGAAGAAAAGCAAGGATATATACAGTTCATTATAACTGAAAAGACAGTATTTGATGCACCACGTGCTAGACCCGTGGGGGGGACATGTACCCGGTGTACTCGTTGTGGCAGTGCCTAGTTGTGTCAAAATGTATTTGCTTCGGATTAGATGCACTGAATTCAGGTTATGATGGCAGAGGCTGTGCAAGTGCAACAACAAAAGCCATAAACTTTATGAAAAAGGGTAAAAAGAAGTTAAATTGTTATTTCACACTTTATTCACACAACTTTTACATAATTTGTAACCAGGGTAGCATGCTGATAGATTCAACAAAAATGCGGATTTAAGTTGGTACCTGCCCGGGTACCATTCGGTCATAATTTTAATACACGAGACTCAATAATAGGCACAGTTAGTGTTCAAAAAAGCTATCACTATGAAATATATTGTTTGGGCTTTACCATGACGAAAATTACTGTAGAATACATGTGGAACTGTATGTTATCTAAACAAGAATGATCTTAATGGTATCATACATTCATGTACTCTCTATTTGTACTGTTTCCACCAGGTCCCAAAACTTTACCTTTAAAGAGAAAACACAGAACTGGTTGATGATGGAAAATCTTTCATCAAAATTTAACATTTCATTGGTTTCCAGGTGAGAGTATATTACATTTGCATTATAATGTGGGACTAAGTCACTTCATATGCAATAAAAAGCTGAGGGATTGGCAGTTTGAACAGGTGAAATTTTGCATTGGAAGTTCCCTTCCAATGGTAAAATGTGTATGTCAACAATTAACTTTGACCAACATATTGATTTCTGTGTTAGTACTTTGGTAGCAGTGGGGATTTGTGTAGCAGATTTGTCAAAAATGAAGTGTTCTGTTGTTTTCAACTTCTTTCTCCTGTACTATAGTGACATTTTCAGAATACCATCTGTTCACAGAACGTTTGAAAGCAGCTGATATTAAAATCATGTCGTTCTGCAAGTATTCAGTCTTATCTTTACATAGTTACTATTATTCTAAGAAGATATCAACAGTTTTGAATCTCTGATAGGTCAAAAGCACATTATTCTCAATCGCTGGGATATTAGCAAGTAACTAAATTCTATAAACTATATCTATAAGCAATGTAAAATTAAACAAACTTTAACATGAATACTAAACGACAGAAATCAAAAGCAGCAGTTACATATCTGCTGAATAACAACATTTGACTACATACATATGACTAAATAAATATGACAAGCAAATTAAATGCACAAATGGCTAAAAGAAATTGCATAATGATATATGATGTAAACAAATCAAATATAACCATGTATACCATTACCGGTATTTGTAATAGATATGTTATTAAGCCATGCATGGTACAGTGAAATGACAAGCGCATGCAATAAACATTGAAATATGGAAGAACATGCAAAAATATCTAACGCATATGCTCATTAGCAAAACCAGCAAGTGCATTTCTTCATATCGTATAAAACAATATGAAAAATAAATTGAAAATTCCTGCATCCCACAAAAACAAAGCTGGGGAAAACTCAAATTATAGTAGAAATGAAGTAAAGATAGATATTAGAACAGTGTATAATTTTAGAAAAATGAAATTTCCTCCAATTGTGTTTTTAGATAGACCTATATATATCAATGTCCCAAAAATCTTTTGCCACTCTGAACACATCTATTTTTGATAAATTGGTGAAAATTTACATTTTCTCTTTTTTTTTGCAAGGGGGTGGGGTTAACCATTTGCAATATGAAGTGTACATAATGATATCTGCTGTTTAAACATCACAGTATGACATCATAAAAGTTTCAGTGGCTTTGATGTCGTTTTCTGACATTCGTCGTGATGATACTACACTTTATGAAAGATTATAATGAAAAATTTGTCTGATCAATCAGACTTTAATGGTATGTACAAATTTGTGAACAAAATCAAAATGAAATAAACATGGAAAATAACGTTGAAGAGCCCTCAAAGAACACAAATGAGTTGAAATATGTACCAACTTAACATAGCAGGCAGCTGGGATCTCCCACCTGGAGGATTTGTCCTGTAATTGTTTACTAAGGAGATATCAAGCATTAACATTAGGAGTATCTTAATTTTATCGGGGACGATAAAAATAAGCCCCATAGAGAGCACACAGCATGTTTCCATGCTACGAGTGATATTGACATTGTTTATTTAGAATGAGTCAACGCTTGACTACAAGATTTTCACAAGGAGAATCCTTGCATAGTTTGCATGATTCTAGAGTAGTTTCAGCCCAAGTTGAGCGACTATCCCCAATCATGTTCATTTACCTTTAATTAAAATTTGGGGCAAACTCTTGAAGAAAATTGTTGGTGTAGTTTTCAGTTTTTTCTTTTCAGCCTAAATTGTTGCACATTGCTCATTTTCAGGGGGAAGACCAATGCTGCACTCCATAGTGGAAATCCCCTACCATAGGGGATTTTGGCCTTGCGTAGGTGTAGGGGATAACCTACAGGGAAATAACCTCCGTAGGGGAACCGTAGGGTTTTTTGATGATTTTGTAGGTGGATTAGGGGGTTTTGACAATTTTCAGAAATATTCTTTGAATTCTCAATGTTCTCTTTTGTCCATCTCCGGTGAAGAAATGTGCATCAATATTTTGCATTTAATAAGGTTATTTTTTGTTGGGAAAACACCACACCTTTGTAAGGAAAAGTTAATTTTCTAAGTGTAAAACATGGGTTTGTAGGGGAAATGAGGCGTAAGTGGGAAAGTGGTGTGCGTAGGGCCCAAATATGCACATGCCGGCGTAGCGGGGCAATCAAAATTTTCTGAGTGGCCAGCCCTGGGGAAAGACCATACATTTTGTAACTTACTGTAAGTAAACAGTGTTCTCTTACTGTTATGCTACGAAATTACAGATCGATTTCCTAATGAAGGGGATAGATTTGGGGAAGACTGTTCAAAGTTTCTGAATTTGCCACACCCTTATTTGGGATTTAATGTTCACGTAACCCATTCATCTTTTCTTATCCACCTTCAAATTATATACAAATTTACACAAAACACACACACACACACCACACACACACACACACACACACCACACACACACACACACACACACACTACACCACACAAACACACACACTAACAATTGTAACTCCCAACTTGGGCACAACCATTTTTGCGTGATGAGTGAAGAGCGTTCCAAGAGAATGAGAGGCGAGTTTGATAGCCCCCCTCCATGAACTGACTAAGGATGGTGAGCTGGATAAGATGTGTTTGAGCTTTTCGTGTAGTCTAGCATTTCAAGTGCATTTTTCAGCGTATATTTGTGTAATTTATTTCATTTGGTTTTGTTCACAAAATGTGTACTACCTTTAAAAGTCTGCGTTGGTCTACTAAAAAAAAAATGGAGGAAATATCTTTTTTTCACCTTTACTAAAATTATATTACTGCTTAATAAGTGTGTTATTTTCTTTTTTATTTTGATTGCTTCAAAATTTGTAGATAAATTTTTCTTTCTCCAAATATCACTCCAATTACATTTGTGGAAGTTATACTGAGTTCTAAAAACAACCCGAAATACATGCAGAAATTTTGATTAAGCGTTGGGAACACATGAATTCCCTTCTTTTCATTATACATGCTAGCAAATTGTTAAAATTGATAACAGACTTTTCAAAAAAGAAACCCATCTAAGTAATACTTCCTGCTTGAATGTTTCTTCCATCCACTTGTTCAATAAGTATATCTGTTATCAAAAAAGAAAAAGAGAAAAAAAAGTCTGTTAATGTAAGGTTTAAAAAAATAAAGACAAGCTTAATAACATTACTACGATGATTGCTGCCTTACTATTTGAATAGTCTAATTGATTATCTCAATTTTGATGCGTCACACTATAATTTCATTTTTTCCAAGTTTTTTCCGTTGGTGGGCATGCAGGAATTTTTCAATTTATTTTTCATATTGTTTTAAACGATAGTGAAGAAAATGCCACTTGCTGAGTTTTTGCTAACGAGCATATGCGTTAGATATTTATTGCACTGTTCTTCCATATTTCATGTTTATTGCATGCCTTGTCATTTCACTGTACCATGCATGGCTCAATACATATCTTTACAAATACCCAGGTCAATGGTAACATGTTTATATTTATTTGTTTACATCATGTATCATTATGCAATTTCTTTTAGCCATATTTGTACATTATAGTTAATTTGTTGTCATACTGTAGTCAAATGTTGTTATTCAGCAGATATTATAATTGCTGCTTTTGATTTCTGTTCTTTATTATTTATGTTAAGTTCGTTCAATTCTGCATTGTTTATAGATATAGTATTAGAATTTAGTTTACATACTAATATCCAGCGATTGAAAATAATGCTGCTTTTGACCTATCAGCAGATTCAACCTGTTGATATCTTCTGGAATAATAGCTAACTATGTAAAGTTAAGATTGAATACTTGCAGAACGACATGATTTTAATATCAGCTGCTTTCAAACGTTCATTGTGTAACAGATGGTATTCTGAAAATGTCACTATGTACAGGAAGAAAGAAGTTGAAAACAACAGAACACTCTTATTTTGACATACTGTACACAAATCCCCACTGTACCAAGTACTAACACAGAAATTCAATATTGTCGGTCAATGTTAATTGTTGACATACACACTTTAGCATTAGGAAGGGAAACTTCCAATGAAAAAATTTCACCTTTCAAACTGCAATCCTAAACTTTTTATTGCATTATGGAAGTGAATTAGTCCCACATTTAATGCCAAATGTAATATTACTCTCACCTGGAAACCAATGAAATTGTTAAATTTTTGATTGAAAGATTTTCCATCATCAACCAGTTCTATGTTTTTCTCTTTTAAAGGTAAAGTTTTGGGACCTGGTGGAAAAGTACAAATAGAGAGTACATGAATGTATGATTACATTAAGATCCTTCTTGTTTAGAATAAAATACAGTTCAACAGATAGTATCTACCAGTAAATTTTTCGCTGTCATGGTGGAAAGCCCACAAAACAATTTATTCATAGTGATGAGACTTTTTTGGAACTCAACTGTGATATATTGAGTCTCCTTGTGTATAAGAAATGATGAACATAAATGGACCCTGGTGGTACCAACTAAAAATTCGCCATTTTGTTTGAATTATAGCATGTACCCTGGGTTACAAAATTATGCTAAAAAGTTGTGCTGTAAGGTGTTGAAAATAAGCAAATTAAGCTTCAATTTTACCCCACTTTTAGTTTTATGGCTTTTGTTGTGCACTTGCACAGCTCTGCATAATAAACACTGATTTCAGTGATCATAACCGAAGAACATACAATTTTGGACACAAGAGGGCACTGCACAACGAGTACACTGGGGTAAACGTACCCCGGAGGTGCGTGGTTGTGCGCTGCATAAATACTTGTCTTTTAGATAGTAGAATGACACTGCTGATATCATCCTTGCTTTTTTTTCGGTGACTGTTTCATATTGTCAAATGAATTTTTTAATGCTGTTATGTAAAATTGCTTCTGAGGTATGTCATAAGTTATTCAATTCCTCTTAATTTCAATTATAATTCGTCAATCAAGTGTGGCCCGAAATTCTAATTGTTTAATTTGTTTGAAATACTTACCAGAAATTGTTGTTCCTGTTTCTGTCTGAAATTATTGCAAGGTGGAAATGTTAGAAATTGTATCTGTCTGTTTCATCAATTGAAGAGTGTAGAATAGAAGTTACTGAAGAGTCAATAATACTACTTCTGAGAAACAATAGGCCTCAAAGTTTTCAAATTTGTCTACAGATCAAATTGTTTGAGTTGTACATCCAAACTTGGAAGAAGTGAATTGAACACATAAAGATGAAGATAGCGGCAAAAACAAACATGTCACATTGTTCCAATTTCAATAATCAATATTGTGGACTTAAGTACTTCTTTCAAACAACAAAGGGTTCTCAGGAACAATACATTTCTTGAATTAAATGAATTGTCAAAACATTAATTTTATATATTTTTGGAATGTCCTCTGTAAGACGCGACATTTGATATTCAAATTGTCAAATTTGGATGTTTGCTTTTTAAATTTGACCGCATTTTGACCTTTGTCCTGAAGTAACCCATCATCTCCTCAACAAAGCCAAAATACATAATGAATTATTATATTATTTTTCCTAATCCTTCGTAACTTAGTCGAGTAATATGAAACACATTTTGAAAATTAGACAAGTTAAAATTTGACCCCGTACTCCTCCCCTGAACCCGCCTACTGGGAAGAGGTCAAATTGACCAAAATTGTTCAAAAAATTCTTGGGACGTAATGACTTCATAACAATCACTAATCAATTGCCGTCAAAATTGGAACTTAAGTACTTCTTATTCTACCACTCTTCAATTGCGTGTACAGTTCTCAAAGACTGGGATAAGTCTCAAATTGGATTACTTTGAGAGTAAAAAAAAAATCAGCCTTGAAGATATCTACGACTAGCTGTTATCATGTTTTCACGATTTTTGGATGTCATTTTTAATATTATGAGCTGAGACAACCATCAGTTTTGCAGTGGAATAGGATCACCCGAAAAGACAATTTTTACCCACACTACAGAAATTATTCAGTATTTATTGGAAAAAGTTGTAATTTCACCTCATCACACTCAACTGCTATGAAAGTTAATGTTTGGAGAAATGTGCATTCCAAGTCTTTAGCTTGATTTTTTTTTTAAAGTACTTTTGAAAAAATAATAATTTGAAATTCACACAAAAAATACTGTATACACAAGACTTAGTTTCCCACGGGAGCTACATGTATTACATGAAAACTGTTTTTGAATCAAATAAATGACCGTCGTATATTTTATTTATTGAATTGCAGCGTATGAGTATATGATGCATGATACATATTACATTGATTAGAAGAGTGTTTGTTGTGAAAGTTTCTGTATTTTTTTTGTTTTTCACATTTTAGTTTATTGTTTAGATTATTTTCATTTCTTTTATGAAATTTGTTGTTTGAAAATTTCTGCATCTTGTGATTTTTTCATTTTAATATATTTGTTTAGTTATTTACATTTCTGTTGTGATTTTCAAAAGTTGGCCTGATAATGTCTGTTTTGTAGCCACTGTATAACTGCCACGCTACCTTTCATTTAATAACTTTCATTATATCTTCCTGGTTTGATTTCTGTAGTTTGGTTTATTTTATTCAAACTATTCATGCTTATTTCTACCGCTAAGTCATTTTGTTTGTTTGTATTAATTCCTTCAAATCATCAGAAATGTTTGTAGTGAGAAAAATCGTTACTTAGAAATTCAGGCGTAGAAATTAATTTTTATTTATTTTTTTAAATGAGGCCTTGGGGTATTCTTGAATTTTTGGGCAGGCTATTAATGCACAATGAACAAGCACGCAAAAGCAGTTTTCTGAGCCGCCATTAATTTGAAGAACTTGAGACAGTTTTTCAAGAATTTTTAATGATATGTTGATAAAAACGGGTCGCTGCAACTTTCATAAAACTTTCTGTAGTAAAAGATGAGGGTGTGACTCTGAAGGAAACGTGGTCGCCCAAAGTATTGGTTTTTGAGGATTTTATAGAGGCTATTTGGACTTTGCCGAAGGGGCGAAATCGCCTGCTCGCCCTGGGGTTATTTTCTACGCTGCTTAGATTAACTCTCAACATGCCAGAGTAGCCTCATTTGAACAATGCACATTGAGAACAGTTAGAGTCGCATTGTGAACTTCAATCAGCTATTTTACAGGTGCTTGTTGAGATATGTTTTAGTGTACAAAAGTTCGTTAGGCAGAACTAGAAGTATACTGTAAAACCAGAAATGTTCGCCGGAGCATTTAACTTTCGCGAATTTCCGCGAGGGTCGAGATCGCGAAAGTAAAATGCACGCGAAAGTTTTGTATAAACAACTGTTTTAATCCAATACTAGAAATGTGTCATGTACAAGTCAAGCAGTGACTCGAGATAATGGTGGCAAGGCAGTTCGATGGTCGCAATGACTTCTACATTTGTAAAACTGGAGTTTCAGTGGCATCTAAGACAAATATTTTCTATAAATATGTTGTGATTAATTCATTCTAGTATAAAACACCCAAATGCTTTTCTAGCAATATTCGCTATATATTTTATTTTTATGATCGCGTGATTCGCGAAAGTTTATGTATCACGGCGAAGTGGCCGTCGCTCCTATCGCGAAAGTTTTTCATGTCGCGAAAGTATAGTCAGTACCTCTTATCTAACAATCCTGTTTTGATTTTGATATTAACAATTTCTGAAGTTAGAATCTGATTTTATTGCTGTGAAAGTAATACTAATTGAAACTGTAGATAATCCACAATTACAAGAAAGGTGAATCGTGAAACATCGGGAGAATTCCCGGAATTTTGTTCTAACTTCTTTGGAAAACAATCAATTAGAAAACTATGTCCACAAATTGAATAATATAATAAAAAAAACAACAAAACTTTCTAAAGTACATTTTGTCTTATACCATGCGTATACTGCCCCCCCCCCCAGACAAAAGGGCATTAACTGACATCTTTTCAAAATTGAGTTATACTAGTGTAGGGGACTCAGCTACACATGTTTTAACATGCCCAGAACAAAAAACTATTAATTAGTAAGTGTCCTTTGTCTTCATAATCTGTATTAAATGACACTGAATAGGAGTATTTACATGTTGAAAAAATACATTTTGCCCTCAATATCTCCAAAACACCAAAATGTCAGTTATGCCTTTAGTCATTGGGGGTGGGGGCAGTATACTCTGTACATATTTATATCAGACCTCCAGCATTATTCGTGCAAATAGAATGAAAAATGTTCCATTAATGAAGCACCATGCGTGACGGCTGTTACCGTAATTTCCTTTTGAACATTAGGGTCTAACTTAGGCGGAAAGAGGGATGGAACGGCCGGCGCAAGATACAGTCTTTGGAGTCGTGAGCCGACAGAAACCAATTCCCAACAGAAGAGGAAGACGGACGATAAGAGAGGCGCTGATCGACCTCAGAGCTGGAAACGCGTTTCCGAGAAGGACGAAACGTTGGCCACCGAAATCGACGCCACGCCACCACGAGACGATCACCGTGAAATTAAAGCCCGGCCCAAGAAGAAGCTCAAGTCCGCTGAAAGACAGAAAAATACCAAGGCTAGACGACATGTGCTTCAGTCTGTTTACCATTACTAGAAAAAGATTTCAATTCAAATACCTTAAATTACTGATAGTATTTGATGTTGTGTTATGTCTCGTGGCTTATCTTGCTTATTGCCAGAGGTTAGGCAATTAATGTGTGAAGGATTTAAGGTTAAAATAAGAGAAATACAATTTTGAGGAATTGCTTTTCTATGATCTCCTCCTTCTTGTATGAGGCCAGCTAGCAGTTTGTTTCCAGCTTGTTGCATCAGCTCATCTCTCT
>JZLH01S0095585.1:24968-42194 GCA_001188425.1 Eucidaris tribuloides | reverse complement strand
AGTGGACTTACACTAGCAGCAATAACATGTAACAGTTTTCGGGGCTCGGATAAGGGCATTATAAGGACCGACACGCGTTATGAAGTATGTATTTCTGTATGTGTTGTGAATGTATATCATAATCAAATAACGACGTCTTTGTATTGGAAAATGGTGAATTGTGACGCTGTTTAAATAAAGGCATTGGCTTCGTTGCACACATAAACGCTATTTATTTAAAAGATAAAACCCTAAAAAAAATTGAAATTCTGCAAATAATTAATTGTGTTAATATATTTACTGACATATTCTAGAATAATGAACCAAAACAATCATCCAGAATAAATCTGGGCACACTGATTATAATTCTGAGCTGAAAAAATGATGCACTTGTAATGATATAAGGCCTATACAATAGTTTCTCGCTAGTTTTTGGGAGGAGGGTAATGTTCAGGAGCAAACTCATTGACGTTTGTACGTTTTGAAGATTATTTATCAACGAATTAATACCGTTTGTCATTACAGAGAATCTAACAAAGCGAATGCTGAATCACTATTGGCGTAATATCATTGCTTTGTAAAGTTTAATCCCCATGACATTACAGATCATGTTATTGAATTATGCTGACCCGGTACTTCTTGTTTACTGCGTGTATCATCGAGTACTATCCTGTCTAGACGTCCTTTAGGAAAGCAGGCAGAAATATACATAATACCCCCCACCCCCCCCAAAAAAAAAAAAAAAAAAAAAAAAAAAAATCGCTGTAATTGAAGGCTGGCACACGAAATTACCAGACTTTTTATAACATTTCAAAAGATGTAACCTCTACACTTGGAAAAATGCCAAAAGCAATGAATTTAACAAAACAATGGAAGAGATTGTATAGTTTCATAAAAGGATACACCGTAACATTCATTCTTACCTGTATGTTTCCACTGTTTCTATTAATAGATGTGTTTGTTCTGTGGTGGTTATTCAGTACAAATGGAAGCATCTCCAACGAAGTGTGTATTAACACTGCATCATGCCTAAAGCTCAATATAGATTACCTAAAAGGAAGCAGGGAGAGAATCTCTGTCTTGAAAGAATTGCAGTGATACGCGTGCAGGAATAAGTAAGTCAATAACTACAAGTTCTTCACGAGTAATAAATAGTGTGAGCTAAGCCCAAAACTCTTGTTAGTCCGCAAAGAGTGGCAGATTTCCATTGACCTTAATTTTCACCTTCCCGTATACATCAAACCAAAAGTCTCTTAATACCCTAGAGTGGATCGCTTACACCCAGCCAAATGGTCTGTATCAAAAAGAGCACAAAAGAAAAAGTAAGCAAAGTCAATGTTGTACTCAAGCGCGGATCATGATTCAGCGTCAATTGGTATGATAGATGATTGGGTTACCTTCAGCGGGTTAATAATGACCCCACCTCTCAAGGTCAACTTCTGCGGGTCGCCGATTTTCTATTTTGAGTAGCCTGCCTCTTTAATGACAATCTTCTTCTCAGCCATCAGTTAGCAGATATAGATGGATAGTTTGTATGGATTTAGTTACAAGCTACATTGACATACATTCGCGACAACGGAGTCAAGGCATATACTCTAGCTCTCTACTTCTAATATTCCTGAGTTGCAATATACATATACTCATTGACAACACATGTCTCTCTGATCATACAATCAGAAAGCATTTAAGAATCCACTGTCACATTAATAGTATGCTCGGTTTCATTTCCCAACTGAAAGCTGAACTAAGGGCACTAGTTCGGATGGCTGTAACATGTCATCCTATTTCTATTTTCAACAAGACTTTGCTTTGATAACATTAAAGAGGCTCCTAATTTTTGTACCTGTTCACTCGCAATTTCAGTGACGAAAACGAGAGAGCTCTGAAGTGAATAAATAGCGTTGTCGGTGATAATACGCGAAGAATATGAGACAATAAACCCAGAAATATTTTGAATATTTAACACAGATGCATATTATGTAAATTAGTAGGGGAAATCATAAGAACCTATAACTGGTAGCTCGAACTATCCTGTACATGTAAAGAACAAACAAAGGATAAAATTACTCAACAACTATCCTTTCAATGTCAGGAAAATTATCTCCAATATTAGTAGCGGCAAATGCTATGAGGACAAGGGTCTGCAACAATGTTTGTCAAACAGCATGTAAAAAGGGGGGAAGCGTATCTGTCGGTCTGTTCTAACCGTCAAGAATTTAAAATGCCTAGCAAAATAATCCTTAGATATAAAGATATTTCCCGAGGTGTACACATCCGTGAATGAGTAACATCACAATTTCTAGAGCACATCGATTTCTTCTTTGATCGCCAAAGACTTGGAAAAGCCTCACTTTTCTCCATGACACATGTTTTTTTCCCATCATTGAACTTCGAAAGTTAGTAAGTTCTAATGAGTAGAAGGCGATCATCAATGGCTGATACACTTAGAACACCAAAAAGGGAAAGGATAATATAGTCAACAAACTATGCCTGTCTAACGTTCGTGGACAATTATCTCATAGTTGATGTACGCAATGCTATGAGACAAGGCTCTGCAACAATGTTTGTCGAAAAGATCTGAAAAGGATGTATCTGCTCGGTCTGTGGCTATCTCAAAACTGGGAAATGTGGCACATACAAGATGTGTCGTTGAGTGTACCTTATTTCCACAGAATGAGTAACATCACAATTTAGAACACTTATTATTTAATTCACGTGGACTGGGAAACCTCACTTTTCTCATGAACCATGTTTTTTCCCCCTCCATGATACTTCGAAAGTTCGAAAGTGCACATTTTGCCTAGACTTTGACACGCTACATAGAAAGTTCCAGACGTCGTGTTTGTGTGATAAATCGCATAAGAAGCAAATATGTCACTTCTGTTAACGTATAAACATCCATCCAATGTATGGCTGTTTCTTTCAATTTGACATCAAACCGATAAAAAGAAATTGATGCTGCGATTTTCGTTTCTTGCTCTGGCTGTCGTATTGTGTTTGCATGCCCACGCAGGGAAAACCCTACCGAAACGCGTTGGAGTGGGACGGACTGGGAATATATTATGCCTGCTGGATAAGAATAGATGTAATCCATAATCAAATTAAGTTGGCTTGTCACGTGAAAATATGTTTTTGATAACATGTTAATAATGTGTCTTATTTACTCAGTAGAGATCAGTAGATTATAAATTTTGTGTAAATCGAGTCAATTATTTTATGAATATATAATTATAACATTACAATTACGGACGACTACTGGCCAATTGATGAAATTTTTGTTGATTGAAAGTTAATTCAGAGGCGTGTAATCCACTCCACACACAAAAATGAGTTGTTAACGTCATTCATGTCTAGACTGTCGGTCTCTAGAAAGCTGAAATTGCCCAAATTAAATTTTGAACATTTGATTTTTTTTTGGGGGGGGGTTATCTATCACGTTTACAAACTCGACAAGAGAAATATTACATATTTCTTCAAAAGTCTACTAACAATTTTGCTTCTTTAAGAAGAGTAAAGTCTTATAGATTGCATCAATTTATATCATCAGATGTGAGTCTCCATTACACTGATTGCAGCAATGCGATCTCGTAGTTTCCAAAATCGCGAATGATGGCAGGCCTATTGCTTCAGAATGACATGATTGCGACCATTGAAATGCTCAAGAAGCAAATGAGTTCGACATATACCAATGTATTCACTGGGTAACATCTTGAGCGCTGGAAGATTTGCACAATGTATGAACATACTATCTATACCAGTATTATCTCGAGCCCGATAAAATTAATCGCATGGAAAGCTACACTACAAATTTGTAACATGAGTCAACATTTTTTACCACATATTTCACGGCCAGAACCTTGCAATAGTTTCCTTGATTCAAGGACAGACTATACCCCAAGGTGGACTCATACAATCACGCTCGTTACCTATTTAACTTCCTGGAGTTCACAGCAGGCAAGTTTCTAGACACGACACACGTTCTCAACACGATTGTCTTTGTAAGCAGTAATCTCTTGGCAAATCACTGCTTTACAGGAAAAAATAAGAACACAGAGAAATCATAGGTTCATCATGTACGTATATATGTGTATTCAATTTAAAAATACATTGTGTACGATATGCCATTAATTGATTGCATGGCATATTTTATGCCACTTTATCCATACAGACTGACTATTCTACTATACCAGTGATGAATACTGAAATGTTTATGATCTGACTCAGTTCAGTGAGCACAACACACAGACTAAATAGCATTGCTTTCAGTGCATTTTCAAATTGAAAATATGATCTTCAGGATTCACAGGACGTGTCCTGCATAAGAGCCTAAGGTAAAAATAGGGCTTTGTGATTGTTTTTGCGAGACTGCGAAAGCAGTTACCCTGCCTTAAAGCCACAGGTAACATAAGTACCACAGTTTTAAAAAAGTATGTGAGCCTACAATAATCCTCCATGCGGCTAAGTTCTTTGATAAAGGTCTAAAAATGAGTCCCTGAAAAAAATTGATCATCAAATAAGTATAGTGTTAAAAAAGTAAAAATCCACGATATCGGTTGACCGAATCACACATGCCAATTGCCTCCCATAGACCGATACTGGTGTTAGATGCTAGGCTTATATACTCTTATATACCCACGCCAGTGGGAAGATTGGTTACATTCTGCACAATGCTTTGCCAGATGCCAGAAACTTTTTCCAAATACTGTGTGTCGTAGTGGTTTAATTTGTCATTTAAATACTAAACTGTGTAGCCTCAATAGTCACACTTTGACAATTTATCGTATTGTAATTGAACTTCGACAATAATATTGGGCTGTGTCTTAACTCACCTTGATAGGAGTTCCTAAGCTGGTATGCTTCTGATGGTAAACAGTTCTCAACCTAATGGCTTTGACAAGACGGCTGTGAAAGGAGAATGGGTGAGTATGAAGACAAGACTGCCTTGACAACATTCACGATGAAATAACAGACCAGATTGATATCACTATATGAATGGGTATTGTTGGACGTAAAAGAATCCCTGGCATTGAGCGTAAAGGTCAAGGTGAATGTGCCAAAGTTTAGATGTCCATTGACTGGCCTCATTCTTCTCGCTATGACTTGGAATCAACACAAACAAACAAGTAATGTATCAAGTCTGATTGGAAACATTGTGTTCGCTGCGTGATATAGAAATACCGTGGGTGGAAAAGAGGCGGGAGACAAGAACTTAAAAGAGCGCTTAAGTGGAGGGTTTAGGACAGTGAGTTCAAAATAACAGTCGTAAAACCATCACCATATTCCATTTTTTGTTACATAAGTGCCTGGTATTAGCTGAAGTAATTAATTTATTTATATATGCACATTGACAAATACCATTGAATATGCGAAGGTGTTCAGTTCGGTACGCTTGTTGTTTCCCCCATCGGATATCTTAGTTGTCATTTGTTCTTTTTTGGGGGGCTTGTTGTATTTATTGCCAAATTAATGTTTAAATTTTATCTCCTTTATTTTCACTTTTCAATATTAAATATGATAGCATTTTAGATTTTGGGCACATTTGCCAAAAAAAAAACACATAAATCATTTTACTTAATTATCATGAAACATAGTTGTTGACAATATCATGGTGGTTGTATTTGAAGAACTTTCTGAATGAATGCTGTACTTATTTCCCCTCATTAATTGTTATACAAAACTGACTTCATGAATTGATATAGGCCTACATTTAATAGCATCAACTTACTTTGAGAATATTTTTGCAAAATGTCTACAAGCACTACAAATTGAGCACAAACAGACTAAACTCGTACATATACAGTGGTTTCCACTTCATGGGGTAGGCATTTGTAAGCCGTTTTAACCAATTTAACAGGAGTATTATGGAGAAAATTTCAATGAGAAACATAGAAATGTTTTGCTAAATTTTACCCATTAACAGGCGTACCCCTTTAATTGTTACCCCAATATCCGGAGACCACTGTATTCAATTTTCAAGGAAATGTTCCTCTTTGCTACCTTTAACTTGTCAGTTGACTTGTCCGACGTGGCAAAATTGTAAGCAAACATTACACAATATTCAACGATTCAACCATTTTCAAACCAGTCAAAACGCCCAAACCACGGAACCTCACCGAATCTTTGGATGCATGTCAAGACAAAACGTGCAGTCAAACTGCAAAGGTCATACAACATTGAAAAATTTCTTCATTGTCACTCAAAAATCTATTTAACTGATTCCTTTTAGAATGCAAAGAAAGCGAAAGCAGAGGTTTATGTGAAGGATACGGGTTATCAGAATTTCTGGGAATAGATTAATGTTTCCGATTGTTTCGTAAACCTTTATTTAATGGAATTGTAATGATTAAATACGATCACGAAGGTTGACAATCCCACATGTATAGATTCTGCTTTTTAACGTTTGATAGTGTTTACTAGCACGGGTATGGTGTGAGTATTCCCTAGACGTTAACAAGAATGTTCGGTATTAGTATTTTCCAAAGAATATCGGAATTTACTCACCTAATTCGCTGCCTTTGTCCATTTTTTTTTCGTAGAGAAACGTTTTTATATTCAAATGAACTAAGCAACTGTTAGTGTATCTTGGACCAGAGCTGAGGATCTTATGACTATACCATCATAACTGCAAACCCTGAAAGCCGAGAAATGGGAAAAAACTTTAAGAAATAAAAGAAGAAAAAATATATATATATAAACATTCCTGAATCTTATACATTGCTAAAGATGTAAACAAATAGGAATAAATGGGTTAAACTGGCTCTTTTCTTTTCCAAAATTTAGGAATAGGCCTATTCCTATTTAATAGATAAAGTTGGTAGGTATATACCACCCCGCCCCCCCCAAAAAAAAAAAATGTGCGCCACCTCGAATTTTAGAGGTGTTTCTGATTGCCAAACAGAGGATCAGCCCGATTATACTCAAAATGGGATCACCATAGTCCTCTTGGATATCCAATTATACTCCTGGGCGAGCAAAGGTAATGCAGACTAAATATATTTGTCTATACACAAGGTCACGTAGTTTTTTTACACCCCAACGGGATTCGAACCGTGAATCTGTCGTAAGTGTATCCATTGCTTTATCCACTGAACCGCGACGCCTAAGCTGAGGTTGTGGAGATAAACTTATTCAAGATATGACCCAACTTACGCGATATAACCCGTAAAGCGGTCAAAAATGGAAAGCTGCTTCCACAGCTTTGTATACGTACAACGAGGCAAGAATTCTCACGAAAGTATACCACTGTTGTGAACAGTAATAGGCCTATATATAAACTGTCATTTGGTATTGACCGTATATATCGTAAAATCGTCACGACTTTTTGGACTTTCCATTCCGAGTGGCAGAAATGCCTCACAGAATCATCCAATTCTGAATTTAGATCTTTTGCGACGCGGTTCTGCTGGAGGCTAAAAAATTGGTGCCAAGTGTCTGATGGTGCGGTATTCATCAGTTAACCTTCACTCAGAAAGATTAAGTGGGCTCATTCTCATTTGCAATCTGCTACCAGACGTTGGAGGGTGGCACTCGCTTTAAAAAAATGAACGTGAATTGAAACCACATCCCCCCGAGTAATTTCTTCCCTGGCGACTCTCCGAAAACCTGCGACTCTTTGAACATGAACACATACGATTAAAAAACGCGCGGTCCGCCTGCCCGCCAGCAAAGTGTCAGAAACCATTAAAACCCACTTACTAGTGGTGGGGGCACCTCACAGCTGCCCCCGTTTATAGGGTCAGGTCCCCCTTCAGAACCAGAAATCTGTACATGTGGGATGTTCTGTAATGTGACTTTTGAACGTGAGAAGATTGTGCGCCTCACCTGATCGAAATATGACGAGTTCCTCTCCAAAAGGTTCTAAATCCACTTTTAGTGACTTTAAAGAAAAGGTGCATTTCTTTTGCCAAGTTGGTATACGCGCCTATATAAAAATACAATTGAAAACAGATATATCGTTCTGGCCTGTATAATCTTCGAACTTTATTTTACAGCTTGACAAATTTGTGATCGATGTAATGATGTTGATTATTCATTTTTGGTGGAAGGTGGATTTTTATTGCCTTTTGGAAAGGAATTTTTCATTTACAGGGCATGAAGAAATCGTTAGTATTACCAATGAGATGAAACTAGAAAGAGCTGTCAAAATAATGGTCGTAGTAATTATAGTGTACAGAGGCAGCAGCAGCATCGGTAGATGTAAAGGAAGAAGAAAGAGGGAAAAGGGACGAGGAAGGAAGACAAAAAGGATAGGAAGATAGAAGTATTAGTAGTGGCATTGAAATCATAGGTTAATTGGATGATTGGAGCTTACTTTTGTCTTAAATCCCGCCTCTAAATTCAGTTTGGTAAAAACAACATTTTTATTTCCCAGTATACCACAAAAATGCAGCAAAACAACACCTGAGTTACGGTTATAGAGTACATAACACGAAACATGTGTCCATGTTATTGCGTGGAAATGTCTGTTATTATCTTCGCCAGGTATTTTGTGCGGGTTATTTTTGTTACACAAGCTTCACACGTGTCACATGATCGTCATATCTCTCTAGATGACAGAAAACACTAACAAAAGCCAAGTTCAATTTGAGGAGTCGAATTAAACGAGTACGTTTTGACGGCACATGATACGACTGTGACCCACATATCGCGAACATCTGAGCCGCCTACCACTTTAGGACTCATTACCGAACATCTTTGCCTGCTGGCGGGTATCCTGGAGGTAGTCTACTTATTTAGACTTTATTTTGTGACGTACAAATTCCAGCGCACCAAGCGCAATATTTGCATCGCTTCAACGGATGCAATGATTGCAACTCTACAATGGAAATAAGCTGGGGGAGAAGGATTGTTCTTTAACTTGTCACAAATATCGCTCACATGTTCAAAAACTAAGGCTTCACATGAATAGGGTATTTCACAAACGGAGATTGGTCTAGTAACAGATTATACAATTATTGTCGAGTATTGGAGAGTACCCATGAATTCCTAACAACTCGAGACTCGACAGCTGTTTCTTTGTAATAAATGACATATATTAATATTTATTTAAAGACGTCACAAAATGACTTCAGTTGAAATTTGGCGTTTGTAAGTGAAAAGTAGTGACAAAGGAAATGATGCGCATTGGCCCACCCACGTTCACTTAATTATTATCGTATTTGAAAAGGTACTTTTTTGTTGAACTTTCCCCAAGTTATGGTTAAGTGACATTTTAAGTTCAATTGGAATCCAAAGTGATATCAATGCAACTGTTAAATTTAGTTTGAGTTAGTCTGTTGCGGCGTGGTCGTTTGCATTTATTACTTGGTTCTTTATTCGGTGAAAATGGAACCAAACCAACAAATTTTGACTTTTGATTTCGTTAAACAGTACCTTTCACTAAAACACTTGGGGAAAGGTCCTTGAAAAACGATTTTCACAACAAATGTAACAAAAGCATTTTTGTGGTGCTAACGTGCACCCCTGCAATGAACGGTGTAAATTTGGCCCCTTTTAAAATCTACACCAGTGAAGGTGCTCTTGAACCTCAAAAGATGAGAGTATATACAACAACTACAAAGTTTGTTCCCCATGTTCACCCCAACGGAGGCAAAAACATTTGGGGTAACCAAAATGTCGTTCACACCAAGGGCGTAGGCTGGGGGTGCACTGGGTGCACGTGCGCCCTCGCCCCCCCCCCCCCCATCGCAGAGCCATAGGAGTTCCACCCTAATAGCAAGAAAGAAATTTGCACCACCCTTTTTTGCTTTCAACGCCTGATTTTCTCAACTTTAGTTCCACCTCCCTAAGATGTGCACCTCCCTGTTCCACCTCCCCGAGATGTGCACCTCCTCATGCCCAAACCAGCCTACGCCCTTGCACACCAGCCCTAAGGTGGGAAGTAATTGCCAGCAACGCTACGGGTCATACAGGTATTGCCGGTGTTACATATCAAAGAGTGTAAGTTTGAACTCTTCTTCCTCAGTGTGCAGAAATAATTTACTTGACGATAGGTCTATATCAATATTGAGTGTTTCATTTTTTTTTAAATACTTTATACAATCATTTAAATGTTCAATATGGAATTCAATTCCCAGTTAAGTTCAACTGCACAACCAGTTCAAAACCAGTTACCTTTGCACTTCGGTCAGTGAAATGCACGTCAGTCAAACAAAATCTACATACACACATACACAATAAATCTGTAAAAAAATGCGCCTTTACTACCATGTCCTTTTGGTAATTGATTCGTGATAATATACAAATTTTCATTTTTGATCCTTTGCCCGTCAACTCGAGTATTCTTTCAGGAAAAGTATTACACAGAACATATGCACAAATCCCCTTTTGCTTACCCTGGCGACATTTAGTAAAGCTGTTTACAGCGTTAAAAAATGTCTCGTGGCAAATAATCCGAGAAAGTCGAATTGGTGAAATTGTTAACGCATATTGAAATTATTTCACTGCATTAGGAAATTCTAAATCTGCTCCCAAAAAAGTTCAAGCTAAAATCTGACCCTCCCTGTCACTGAGGCCTCTAGGAAACAATCTGCATAATATCGGCGGCCTGTGGGGACCAATATATCCGCAATTAAACGAAATTTGGAAAAATAATTCGAGAATAGAGTTGGTTATGCGCTTGTATATCGCTGCTTGTCATCGTACAAATATACATGTCTCGTCGATCTGCGCTGAGACGGTCTTATCCGAGAGCTGAGGGTTTATCCGGCCTAAAACCGATAGATCTCTGTCTGCATAACCCGCTTGGGTACACAATGACGACCCCCTCGGACCGTTGACTGTTCGTTAAGAGCTCAACTGGATTAGGGAGAGTGCTGAATGATTTTGGTATAGAATTTGGCTTCGAGTTCCACAGTTCAAGGCAAAATTCATATCGAAAATATGGCATGAGGATCGTGTTTTTACTTTCTTCTTCTTCTTTCTCTTTGGAGGTGATGGGGGTTAGGATCATGTTTGTCGAGGATGGATTGCAAAGTTTTATACTAAGTAATCGAACAACTCTAAGAATATAACATTTTATCGTGTGTGTGTTATTTACAAGAAATGGTTTGTATAACTGTTTTACAGGCGAATTTGTAAAGATATAACAAAATTTAACACTTTTCGATTAAGATACTCTGATACCATTACTAAACTGATGTATGATTATAACTACATCATGCAATATTATCAAAAGTTGTTTTTAAAATGAAAACACGTGTTATTTAGGCATAATCCTTTCTTTCGAACACTATACGATGTAGAATCTCTTAATAGTACGTGTGCACCTTGTCTATAATTTATTTTCAAAATCTTATTTAGTTAATTGATTCCCAAAAGGTTTTCCATAATCTATAGTATTAACTGTGATTGTTTCAAAGAAAATGAAAAATACCGCTGTATATTAAATTTCATAAAAATTACATGTAGATCCTACAGTAATCCTTCGAGTATTTTATGTGTTTGTACTATTATGTCGTTCAAGGTAAACTGCGCGATAAGCGTTTCAGGCACTATTAAAACATGATACGATCACTCAGTTACCAATCAATGTTCATGCGATATCTATACAACTTTCTTGGTCATGTGATTCGCGAAAATGGCTCTTTAATTGCCTAGGAGGTCTCGGAACTCTGTTGGGATGTAAAACAAGGTAGGAATGTGTTTGGGTGTAAAGTGATTGCAATCAATACCAGGGAAACTCTGACTGAGCGGTGTTATAGTGACTCGATCCCGGTTAACAGAGGAAGGTAAATGATAGTTCAGCGTTTATGAAATGCATGCGTGTAATTTGTTGTGAATGTTTGTAGGTGACAGGACCAGATGGACGTGTGTACTGCCTGATGAGAGAGATCTCATTGCTCCATCACAATACGCCAACGGCGCCATTTTATAATCCGGTGTCGTTTTTAGCATGTCTTTTCTGGTGATGACCGCATACACGCTTCGCGAAAAACCTATCATTACATTCTTACAAGTGCGTGACCAGAACCAGCATTTGGTTTGTTTCGGTGATGGCTTCAATTTTTTTTTCTCAAATCCTGAAAATCAAATTGAAAGCAAAAGGGTGTTTTATGTTTGTGTACGTGTTTTCTATCCCGGCGACGGGAATTTTATTTGTTTGTCAACATAAATATATATTTGACCTTATCATTTGGTAAATTTAAGCCTGAAAACCGTATAAGTGATAGCAATGCATAAACAAGGACATCCCGTCATCCCTTATTTATAATAAAGGCTAAGTTATTTGTTACCTAGAATGATCGCCGGTTATGTTGAGGTTATTCTCGATCACCAATAACTAGTGCCACTTCTTCTTCTTCTTCTTTTTCTTCTCTTCTTCTTCTCTTCTTTCTTCTTCTTTTTTCTTCTTCTTCTTCCTTTTTCTTCCTCTTCTTCCTCTTCTTCTTCTTCTTGTTCTTCTCCTCCTTCTCCTCCTCCACCTCCTTCCTTCTCTTTTTCTTCTTCCCCTTCTTTCATTTCCTTGTGTGCTTTCTTCCTATTCGTCTTCTCCTCCATCTTCTTGCCCTCCTCCTTCTACCACTTTCTTCTCTCATTTATTCTTGCTCTCTTTTCTTCTTGTTCCTTTTCCTTCTGTATAGTACAGGAGCACGACAGTTCCAATCGTGGTTAATATGTGAACAACTTTCGATAAACATGTCACTGTGTCATTCTCGATTTCATCACTGGCACCAAATACATGTACATTCAAATCAGTAATAGTTTTACTCGGGCATTATATTTGGATTACTTTCATGTGCTTCAGATAACTCAAGCTACCTTATGTTTAACCATGCTTGAATTGAAAGTAGTGTCTTGATCAAATATTTGTTGACTTTTTTGTTTGATTATTTGTTTGTTTCTTTGTTTGTGTGTTTGTGTGTTTGCTAGTATTTTTAAACATCTGTTGTTTTATAGGACTCGTCAGTATTCAATGCAAGGTATCGGGATTAGAACTTATCGTTCAGTCACGTTCGACACGAGCTGGGTTAAGAATAATTTGGTCGGTGTTACAATTCATTTGTATTTATAAACGTTTACATAAATCCTTGGATGTTGATCCACATGTAGCAATCATTCAATTATTAGATTACGAGATTGAATGACTTGACAACTGAAAATGGAAATCAAAACACTTATTGTTATCGATTGGTGTTCGATGTCAGTTTATTATCTCGTTGGAGCAATTTTACGCATATTGGATAAGCTCTAAATTACGGTATACGTCCCAATTATCGATGCCCCGATAATGAATCGATTGTCATACCGATTCAGCCATATCACTGGATAGCTTCAAAGCTGAAGGACATGGACAGTTTTGTATCTTTTGAGGTCGAGGACACTTCTAACCATGTCAGCAATTTTCTGAAACAGTCAACAAAAGTGACAATTTCAGTAAATGATGGATGACAAACGTAATATTGCAACTTGACCGGCAAATGTAGGCCTCACGAAAATGCTATCGTTTGCACTATCCCTGTATACCACTCTTACAATATCCACCCTCACGGCTTGTGCTATTTCAGGTGTGACACTTCTAAACTCTTACTCCCAATTTTCAGCATACCGATAATTTGTTCATCCTCATGAATTAGCCATAAAATTCCCTTTTAAATGACCACTACAAACTATTACCCTGTCCAAACTGGACATTTGTGGAAGCCGTGTATCAGATTTACTTCGATGATGTATTTTGGCTGGTACTGCATCTTATGCAGGAGGTTGGTTGGCACGTTCCGTTTGATGAATCCTGAAGAATTCCTCCCTGACCCGTCAGTGTGATCGTAAATTCTCGCTTTTATGATCGGAGCTGTCCGCGGCTATTTGCTAAACGACCTCTTTGACTTACGTGTCGTGCGTTTAGCTAATGTCTTGATAATGACCAGAACCCGTCAGGGGACACATCATGCAACAGTTTTTACCAAGCTGTGTGTCTAAAGATACGAAACCGTAAAACATTTTGGTTCCTCCGCTCAGGAAGTCATGGCAATTAAGGCGTCTCGTTCTCAAGACCATATTGAAAACTGACAGAGTTTGGCCTTTAATGGTTAATATAACTATTCTCGTGTTTATGTGTTCTTTCAAGTTGTTTATGGATTGGTAAAGTACTTTGGGGTAATTGTTCTAAGTACAAAATTCCCTTGATGTTTTGGTGTTGCAAATGAACCTTAACCCTGTCTAAATATGCGTTTAAGGTGGCGATTTTTATATTGAAGCCTAATACCGTTTGATCGTAAATACCGGAATGTATCATGACAAAATGTGATCCGATAGAGTAACCCGACCACAGTTCCAACGTCTGCAGAAATCATTTGAATACCAACACGGTTTTGTACTCGTGGGACTGATAAGGGTATAGAAATACATGCATTCAACGTTCTTTACAAACGGATCGATACCTTCAATTGCCAGAGGAAAGTCCTTCATCCACTCCTTGTTATCAGGGAGGACAATTTCCCCGAGGACGACTCCCACCTGACAACTCCCCTGGAAGACATCTCCCCCGGAGGACTACGGCCTACAGATCCCACGAGGATAACTCAGATTTTAGAGTTGTCTTCGGGTGAGTTGTCCTTCCTGGGAGTCGACATTTGATGTCTGCTAAGGGAGCCGTCGTGGAGTACTAAGTAAGAAACTGTTTTCCCATGCAAGAGATTCCTGGTTCGAATCCTCACCATGGCGTGTGTCCTTGTGTGAGACATTCACCCTAATACCTCGTACCTCGGATATGACGTAAAGCAGGAGGTTCAGTGTTGAGATCAAAACTCCTCGGCACTTTAAGAACCACATTTCATCGAAAAGGAGAAGAGAGCAAGTCCGGTGGGGTGGCTATCGCCTATACCTGCCTGCCCACATTTGTGCAATACCTGCATGATCACAGTCACACCTACACTGCTCACAAGGTACCCCATTGGAAATGCTCTGTGTCAGTCCCTATAGTGGTTTCCACCAAAATGAAATGAAAGAAATCAATGAATGATAATTTTTATTCATCGAGGTTTTCTTTTCTGTACTTCGTCTTTCAGGGAATCCGGAGATGGCGTATTTGCAGGCCATCGTTTCGGCGGGGATCATGTACGACGTGACGAAAGCGTGCGGTTCGGGTACGATCTTGGAGTGCGGCTGCGACCGGCGGCTACCCGACAACGACCCCACGGTCGACTGGCAGTGGGGCGGTTGCTCGGACAACGTCCGATATGGAATGCATTTTACGGAGATGTTCATCGATGATTCCAGAGAGGGCAGGACGGCGGCGGACTTTATGGCTTTACATAATTATGAGAGCGGCAGAAGGGTTGGTATTATCATTAAGTTCTTCAGCAGATGATAATCTATCATTTTATTATCATTGAAAGGGACAATGTTGGTGAGGGATATGAAAGGTATTCCTTGTCACACGGCCCTTATTACGAGTACTGCTTTTACCGGATCATCTGCTGATTCCTTTGTTCAGGAGCACATGCGCTTGCATACTCCACCCACCCCTACTCCCTACAAATAAGTAATGTATAACGTTTGCTTCGATGACTACAGCTCATTGAATATGCTAAACTTGACGCTAATGCTAATTCGAATTCTTACTACATGTAGGGCCTACATCCCTAACTCAGTTCTGAACCAAAAACCAAATCATAACCGTTAGGCTTGGTGATAGTTGCATTACTTCAAGATTACTGCAGGAATCCAGACAAAACAGTCCTGTGTGCCACAGTTTCCAAGATCTAATCAATCAAGGAGGCCATTGGTGTTAATATCACATTTCTAAATAAGATCTACTTTCATTATTGACTAAGCTGCGTAAGATTGAAGTTCCACATACAGATGGTTGCAAATAGAGAAAGTGGTCAAGTAAAGGGCCATTTCAAAACGAAAGTTTCATTTTGGGCAATCCAGCAACAATCGTGCAATGAACAATATGCAAAGAAGAATGACCTTAACTTCGGAGATATCATCATTCAAGGGAGATTGGGAGCTGTTGTCCGAGGAAAGTTGGATGACCTAAATCATATCCGGCATTGGATGAATCAATGACCAGAAATGAAGATTGGCCTACCTTGCATTTTCAGTAACACACTTAAAATATCACATATTAAGTCTTCGGAGTTTTGCTGCAATTGCATTGAAAAAGTTTCATTAATCCATGTCCAACGGATTGAAACTCGACCCAGATCTGTCTAATCCCATCCCTGTGACCTCACATAAAGTTGCACCCGCCTAATTACCAGAGAAATCCAGAAATTTTCATTCGACCCAACCAAAAAACGAAATGTTGATTTGAATGGAAGGCTGTCAAGAGGGGTGGATTTGATTAAGTATTAAATCATATTTTCTGATAGGGATTGATTGGATCGTCATTGCTGTTACCATGGAAAAAATTATTGGATTGTGTAGGAACTATATGACGTGTCCATGAATGTGGCTTTGAATTAAAGTACAGGGGAGTAGATCGCCGTGAGAATCTGTTTAAGGGAACTCCCTTGAGAAAATGCTGATTAACACTATATATTGTGGAGATAATTCCATTGAGGAATAATTGTTCTATCACAGAATGTTGGTTTCAATCTTGCCTAATTAATATGTGATTTTTAATGATTTTTAAAAGTTGATGCTTTTAACATCATTCCCTATGGAGCTTCCTTTAGCTGTGTGCAACCTGTAACCAGTAACGCCATGTAAATCGGATCGCCTCACACCTATATATTTATGCAGTGTATACAAGTATACGGGCACAATGTGTTTCTTTGGATCAAAACCTCATTTTCAAATATCATTGGAAGATAATGTTTAATGATTGTTTTGTTGTGGTTTCATACTGTATACTCTGTCCAATTTTTCTTGATGGCGGTGAATAATTCCTTCTTGCCCAGAACTCCTCGCTAAGTGTCGTGCCGTGCCGCTGACCGATGACCTTAATGTACCACTTATGTCGAGATTTATGGAACTTCCGTGCTACCTGGCTGAAATATAAATCAAGCAATCTGATTTTTGCGCGTTACTCGATGCCGACGTGAAAAGTGCCTTGTAGGTTTAATGTTGAAAAACACGGTCAGGCAGTCAATGCCACCTGAAATTTTAAAGGCATCATTAAACGATGTCCCAGATTAAACAATCTGAGAAAAAATGATCCTCCATGCTTCTTGTGTATGGGATAAGGTCTAAAAATGAAGCTGTGAAGAAAAAAAAACCGTGCCGTTCAAAACAATGGTTAGGTGCTTTTAAAAGTCAAATTAATCCGCAGCCATTCCAGTTTTCCTATATAATATGTTA